>VNJN01006275.1:0-59607 GCA_008042485.1 Drosophila mayri
TACATATATATTTGGCATGCGAATAAATTGGAATTTATTTTTTGTTGTCTGTTTTATTTATTTTTTTTTTGCGATATGATTCCTCTTCCATTTCGGTATGCAGTGCACAATACGTACATCCCGTACATGCATGTGTGTTTTGTTGGCTTGATTTGATATGGATTTTATGTTTATGTTTTAAGCGAATCACTCAGTTGTGCGGAGTGAACTCGATTTAATGGTTAACAATCTGATTCTTTTGGTTCATCCATCAGGGCAGCGATGTCTCCGTTGCCGAGGCGTATGCATTCGATGACTTCAACAATTTAATGAAGGTACGAACATTGACCCACATTCCCGCCTTGCACTTTCACTTGCCTGCAGCAGCACTTGCATTCCGTATCCGAGGAGTGCGAACTGCGAATTGCGAATGGCGAAACGTAGTGGTATTCACACTCTAGTCCCCTTCACATTCATTGAATTCCGAGTAACGCCTACGTCGAAAGAGACAGAGATGGATGGCAAGAGCCTAGATACAGATGGAACGAGAGAGTCGGCTCCAGACGGAGACACAGGCTGAAGCTGAGGCTGAGGCTGGGAATCTCTGGCATTCTGGCCGCGACCTTTGCGAGGTCTTTCGTTGGGTACGAGTGCAAATTGCTTTTGGTCTCTGGACATCAAAAGAATTTTCTTATTAAGAAATATTTCCCAGACTTTCCTAGAGAAGCCTGGGCGCATTATTAAATATTACATTAGGCAAAAAGCATGTACGGGTTTATAATGAAGAAATAATACAAAGGGAAACGTATATTGCATTAGAATTTAATATTTAACTTGTTTTAGTGAACAAGTTTATAGAAAAAGTAGGGTCTCTTCTGCCATTTCTTTTGAAGTAATGTGATTGTAACTTCAAAGTGAATTTTTTGGTGGGAAAGAAATTAAAATTCAATTGAACAAGTTACTGTAATACTTCTTAGATATTAAATATCTTTTATCTTAAACTTAAAACAAAGTTTACGCAACTTAATTACGTTTTCCCTAAATATTAGTTGGAGTAATAAATTTTCATTATAAGAAATCCAATCAATACAAAAACTTTTAAAACTCTAATCCCCGAAAACTTGAGTTATGGAATTTACCTCAGCTCACAGGGAATTTGGCCATCCATCTGGCTTACTGCTTATTAAACGCTACCCACCTACAAGACAAAAAAGAAACAAGAGTACAAAAGAGCAAGCTGCCAGCTGACTTGGCTTAAGCCGAAGCTAATCCCGGCAACTAATACCAGGCAATGTCTGTCGGAAAAGGCCAGAAAGGATTTCCCAAACATATACACTCGAATATAGTTGCCTGGATCGAGGGCGGAAGTGGGAGGACGGCGAGTGTTGGCCTAGAACTTGAAGGGAACATTGTGTAATATTTGATGCATTACCATGCATAAGTAAGGACTTTCATTCGCATCCCTTTGTGTGCTATATGTATGAGAGTGTGTGGATTAGTGTATGTGTGTGTTTTTTTCTGGCCCTTTGTTGTTTTCTTAGGCCTCGCACCGAAAGTTCGTTGTTGGCAAAGCCATTAGGCGGCCAAGGCTGAAATGGCCAAAAAAATGCCAGCATTAACGAGGGGGTGCGAATAGAAGACGCCGGCCCTGATTGTTTGCACAACTAATGGCCACAACCGAGAGGGGAAGAGAGCCGGCTCAAAGGCAAATTGCCAATAGTTTGAGACACTCGCCGCGCTGTTCCTCAATTAGGTTAGTTCCAGCGAAAAGTGGAACAGCTCTTGGTGGAGGCGCCTGAGACTACTCATTAATTGCAATGAAAGGGAACTGCAAAAATTAAATTAAACACGAAATTCGCAGTGCAAAGTGTCAGCACACAAGAGCACTAAAAAAAAATCAGCGAATGAAATTTAAAATTTATTTTACAAATTATTTGCAAGCTAAATATTGAAGCTAATCAAATTGTTATATATTTCAAAGTTTAAAAGGCATAAAAAAACTTGTTATTAACTATTTAACAAGCTTTCTAACTCTACATTTAAATTAAAGTAAAATATAATTTTTATACGTGCCTCTGGAGTCAAACCCTTTGCCTTTGCTGTCTGAACTCCGACCTCTGGCAGGACCTGGCCCTGTGACCATTTGGCTGCCTTGCATGTTTGTGTTTGCCTCCGCACCATATCCTCTTCATAGGAGGGGGCAGGATAGCCCCCTGTTTGTCTGCAGTCCCCGGCAACGCCTGAAACTGAAATGACAACAATGCCGACACGGCTGTGTCAATAGTTCAGCGGGGCACAAAATGCACGAATGCAAAAACTCAGCAATTTCAGCGACAACAGCTGGCAGAGGTTAGCATTTTGCCAGCATTTTACCATTTTGGCATTCGCATAATTTTGCCTGTTTTCCCTGGTTGCCTCGTTAATTGTTTTTGCCAGGAACCATTTTGCGACCGCATTGTGTTAACCAAAACGCTACCATTAAAGTGCAAATTGTTGCTGCCATTGTTGTTGCCGTGCTGCCAACAGTTCTCTAATTTCATTAGGACAAACCAAACATGAGTCTGGCATTTGGCAAAAACAAATTGTTTGGACCTAAGTGCAGGTTACATTTATCCACAGGAAATATCAAATACTTGGAGTTGTAGTCGAAGTTTGTAATTATTATTCTTTTCCTTTGGGTAAATTGTAGTATAATTTTAAAAGTGTGTTTTTGCTTTCATTTAAAAACTCAAATTAAATAAGATGTAATGAAAAATACTCATTTAAACTTGGTCTCACACATGCAGGTAATTTCGCAGATATTTTTAATATGAATTATGTGTACTCTACCCTTTCCCACATCCCTAAAATTCAGAGTTCGTTTAGCCGGATATTTGAGTAACATTTCTGTGGATATTTCAAGCCTCATCATACACCAGCTTACGAGTTGTGGGTGCCCTTTTGTAAGTTAGATATTTATGGGTATTTTACGACACAGTAAAAAGAGGCCTGTAAATTTCCCCATCCTTCCATTTGTATTCAAAAAGAAACTCCTATAAGCTTTTTCTATATATTTATATAACCAAAGGGTATTTTTAGTACCACTATTGCGGAACATGGGTTCAACTTTGTGTGGAAAATAGGAGCTGAAAGCAATGGGGTGGGGCACCGAGACATGAGTGTTATTAATTAAAATCGTGCAGTGCATAAAATGCTTTGTTTGCCATTAGGAGGAGCATGTGGCTGTGGAGGCCAAGGACCCGTCCCTCCCAATGCAGATTGCCTTTCGTGTTTGGCGTTGCTTGCTGCTCGTATTTGTGTTCGAGTTTGTATTTGCCTTCGACAATGTTTGTCTTTTATTAGAAGCGTTCTGTTGGACAGGTGGACTTGTAGGCTTCGGGATGGGGGGATTTGGGCCTCACAGGTATTGGGTTTTGGGACTGGTCCAGGTCCTGAGGTGGGGTAGCTTATGTGTGAGCACGTGCGTGTATGGGTAAGCACCTGGGAAGCCCCCGAACAATTTTCATCTCTTGTTTTTCCCTCCACACGATTTTGGTACTTGCTTTTCCTTATATTTTTTTTCGCCGCTTTTCTCGCTTAACACGCCTTTGGCTCAATTGAGTTTCGACTGGGATTCGTTTTCTCCTCTTTTTTTGTGCTGCTCTTTCATTTTCCTCTTTGTACATTAATTGGATTTGTAACATTTAATTGCCGGCACGGGAATTCGTGCAAATTATTTATGGAGTTTGAGTTGGAAATTCAAGCGAACTTTAATGTCACTCATCAATATATGAAGCATCCGGTAGCTCAAATTTAACCTAAATATGTAGATAGGCAGGAAAATGGAAAGTATGTACAAGAACGGAAACTATTATAAATTTCAAGTAACTCCTTACCTTCCTACCTTAAAATATTTAAATATTCAATTCCTATAGTTTCCAAGTAATAATATTTAATATTCCCCTTCAGATTAAACCCTCTTTGAAGTAAAAATGAAACGAATATAAAATAATCATCATATTACCAAAAAAAAACAAGCACTTAACCTGCGAATATCCAACTTATTTCGTGCTGTTTACACATGTAGACCCGAAATATCGCTCGATTGAACAGCGGATGCAGAGTTATTCATTCATTACAATTATTTATTCAGGAATTTATTTATGATTTCTGATGCGCTCGGGTTGGCTTGACGATGAAAACTTTAACTCGGTCGAAGGACACACACACACACTTTAATGCCGGGAAAATGTTTAACACGATAAACTAATCAAAGCTGCTGGCTATAAATTATCCAGTTAAGAGTGTGGCGTTTTCGCAGCCTTCAAGGGTTTTCCTTCCCGGCTGGAGATTAACGTTGCCCCATTTGCCTTCGACGGAGAAATTTGTATCTCGTTTTTTGTGTCCTCCTTCTTCTCGAGTGGCTAAAGGACCAAGGACTGCGGAATGGCGGAATGGCGAACTGGAGACAACGGACACTCTGTAATTTCATTGGGAACCCAGCTGCCGTAACCTTGTCCTTGGCACTGAAACTTTCACTTTGACTTTGGCCGGGGTTTTGTGTGTGTGTGTGTGAGCCCCATAATTAGCCATTTTCTTTGATACACTCAGCCTCCGAAAAGAAGAAAACACCTCACTGCGACCTTTGGCGCCACTTAATTGAATTGAAAACTCAACTCAACTCGCGCGTAATTTGCCTTCGGAAATGTTCATTATGCCATCGCATGACCCGGACACCTCCAGAAACCTTTTTAAAGTAGTTCTGGATAATGTTGACTTTTTAAAGGGCGTTCGGGGGTTAAGCCGGAGAGAGTCGGAAAGCAAACTTTTGCAGTGTTTGTTTGCTGCTTGCTGTTCACAGTGCTCCGCAGTGCTGCTGTTTGTTTGCGCCGAAGTTTAGTTGCGAGAAAACTTCTTTAATTGCCAGCCAGCTGGCGAAAGTTTCTCTCCAATTTGGCCTTATCCCTTCGGCTTTTATTATTTTTACTCGATGTTATTTTTTTCTGTATTTTTTTTTTAGTTGCCATGCTGTAAATGCGGGCTACAACATTGGCCCGCTTTTCGTGACTTAATGACGTGGCTGAGGAATTTTATTTATGTTTATGTGAGAGCTCTTGATATAAAATTGTCTTTTATGCCAGGCAGCTTGGGGCGGGGTACTCGTAATACCGACACAAACACAGGCACAGCGAGGAAAAATTAAAAGTTTTCATGAGTTTATATTTCTGCTCTTCGAGTTTGGATTTAAAATTTAGTTGGGGATTAAACTTAAGCCTTTATGTGCCAAATATTAATTGTTCTTGATGACTCTTAAAGTTTTTCAGAGGTTTTTCAGATTAAACATGAATCTGGCAATCTCTAAAATACTATTTCTATATGAATTATGCAGCAAAAATCTACAAAAGGTGATTATTTTGGTAAACAAAGGAAAAATGTTTTGAAGCCAAGGTATTGATTTTATTTTTATATGTTGTATTATTTATTACAAGAAAAACCATACATATCAACATGAAAATCTGTTCTTTAAATGAATTTTCTGTGAAAACCAATAATGAGAATTAAGTCTCACTTCTAGGAAACTGAGTTCTGTGATTAAAATAAAGCCTATTCGGTATTTACTCTCCTGTTAATAATTATTCCTGGAAATGTGCTTTTTCTCAGTGCACACACACACACCCCTCCACTTCCTGCAGAGAGGTGAGAGGGAAGGGTTTTGGCACAACCGCAATTTACGATACGGATACGATACAAGCTGCCTTTGTCTTTTACCTCTACCTGAATATTGCGTATACGCCACATTGGCTAGCTGGGGGTGCTTGGGTTGGGATGGATGAGGATGGAGATGTAGATGGAGGTGGAGGTGGAGATGATATAGGATGGTGACTGGCGAGGCCCTGTTGGTTTTTGCTTTTGATGTAAAGAGGCACTCGAGGCAATTTTGCGCTCTTATCCCAATCAACGTGCAGTAATGGAGAGCACAAGGGAGACCAGTTGCTAACCTTTCGTTGTTGTTGTTGTTGTCTCGCATCGTCCTAGAACAACCATCAGACACATCAGCAACAGGGCCAACAGCAGCAGCAACATCCTTCGCAGCAGCTACAGCAACAACAACAGCAGCAGCAGCAGCAGCATCCTTCGCAGCAGCTGCCACAGCAGGATGCCGGGCTGGGCGACACGTTGTCCTCGCTGCCACAGGCCTCGTTCAACTACATCAACTCCATTGTGGGCAGCGGCGTCATCGGCATACCCTACGCCCTCCATCGCGCCGGCTTCGGCCTCGGCCTGGCCCTGCTCATCCTGGTGGCCTACATCACCGACTACTCGCTCATCCTCATGGTAAGTGGCAGCAGAGTCCTGAATATTGTTAAGAAAATTTGATTGACATGAAATGAGGGTTAATTTGAATTATATGGAGATGGAAATTATATGAAATAATTTAAATTTACTACGTTTTAATATTAAATTTAAATATTTTTATAGAAGGTAAAGAATTCTTAGACCAAAAATAATTAAAATTATTATATGGAATATAAAGAAATTATTTATAAACTGAATGCAAATTTATAACAATTTTTAAATATAGAAAAATTAAATATCGACATGATTATGTCTTTAAAACTTATTCTCTGTGTAATCTCCAACCCGAAATGAGACACGGAAATTGGCCCGGCATCGATGCTTGCCTCGAAAATTGGGTTTAAGTGGCAATTTGACCACAGACTCGGTGCGATGTCCAAAGTCGCCGGGAAAACGCATTTCCGTTTGATTTCGCGACTAGCATTATTTGCATAATTAAGAAGCGCACACACATCGCTGCGATGGGGGGCGGTGTGTGTCCTGCATTTAGCAGATTGCCTGGTTTGCTATTTGGCTTTTCAAGCCTCATTTCATTTGCAGGTCAGATGCGGTCACATCTGCGGCCGGTTCAGCTATCCAGGCATCATGGAGGCTGCCTACGGAAAATATGGCTACTATCTGCTCTCGCTCCTGCAGTTCATGTATCCCTTCCTGGGTGAGTAGAGTTAAAAAGCAGCCAATATTCAGAATTATTTTCACATTTTAAGATATTAAAGTTAAGTTGAGAAATCATAAAAGATAAAAGGGATGAGACTTTTATCTTGCTATTGTTTAAAGCCTGTAATAATGTTAATGTCCTTGATCTTTATCTTTATTATTTTCCTAATTTAAAGGGGCCATGGAAAAATTCATTTTAAAGCTTCGAAATATAGCATTTTTTAAGACGCACTTTGATTTGATAACCAGCTTTGATGACACAAACATTCTTTATTCCCTTTGCAGCCATGATATCCTACAACGTTGTCGTGGGCGATACTTTGTCCAAGGTGCTGGTCCGCTTCTTTCCATCCTGGGGCGGTTCCATGGGCGCTGTCCGGCTGGGCGTGGTCTTCTTCGTAAACGTGGGCGTTGTGATGCCCCTGTGTCTGTACAAGAATGTCTCCCGTCTGGCCAGAGCCAGCTTCGTTAGCCTGGCCTGTGTGGTCTTCATCCTGTTTGCGGTTATCATCAAGCTCATGTCGGGCGATTACAAAGTGTGAGTATATATACTTGTTATCCTACCTCTTTTTGGGTTTCATTTTTAGTTGCAAGCTTCTTTCAAAGTATTTATTAGAAAGTCCTTAGCTGACCTTTTTTAAAAAAGAACCCAAACCTAACTCAATTGAACCATAACAGGTGTAAAATTTTAATGAATTGCCATCGAGACTCACAAGTATCGACAGCAAACGTTTGGTGTGCGAAATTAAGTGAAAAGTGCTATCGATTTAGTCAATTAATGCTTTAATTCAGCAAATCAATTTCATTTCCGATGGCTGCTGACCCACATAGATAATTCATTAAGAGATTTCTGCGGTTGAAAAAGCTTATCAGTTGCGATTTAGAAAACTAAATAATGTTCATTCAGAGGAATGCAATTTTAATTAATTCTATATTATATGGATAACATTCAGAGTTTATATTTATTTAATTAGCTGCGCATATTTATTGGTTAGAGCTTTAGGATAGGTTTTTAAAAAACTCTCGTTGGGCAAATAAAAGTTTATAAAAACTGTGAAAAGAGAAGGATAATAATTGCTGTCAAAGCGTGAAGATTTATTAGGATTTTAGTTAGAAATTTTGGCATATAAAAACTTAGTTAAGAAACAATATAAAAAGTTTATTATGAGGAATAAGGCAAAACTTAGAGTTTGTTAAATATTTAAAAGAGCCTTGTTTTGCTTTATCTCTTTAATATTTCGAAGTCAGAGTTAAAGTTGCTTTGGCTGTTTAATTATTAATTTAACTTTAAAGGCTTGATTTGGCTTATTTTTAGCAGCTTTAGAAAAATCTACAAACCTTTATTTTACAGTTTTAGTGACTTTCTTTGAATATAAGGCTAAAAGAGTTACTTTCCCAAACAAAACTCTGCCTTTATAGGTTTTTTTTTCCCAAAGTGAACACCAGACACTTTCCCAAACACCTTCTTCAATTTGGTGGAAAACTTTGTTGCCGCAAAAAAGCAATTTATTAAAATTACCGAAAAAAGCATAAATATTGCTGGGTAAACGCGTAAAGATTTATTTGCATTTTAATTACAAATTGTGTACTTTTCGCCTCCCCTCAGTAACCGCGAACAAAGTTGCAACCAGTTGGACCTGGACCAGGGCTTGGGAATAGGGCTCCGGCTCCGACTGCGGTGGGGATGGTTTCTGGGTGGTGTTTTGGGGGTGGTTGCCGGGTTTTAGTGCTAAGTGGCGCTTTAGTGCTTTCAAATCTGTGGCAACTGCCCAGGGCAGTGGCGCCAGCTCCTGGTCGGTGCTCCTCCGCTCCTGCAACACCGCCTGCTCCCAGTCCTGGTGGTGCAGAAGCTGCTGGGGGAGCGTAAAGCTCATAAAATTTAGTGTGCCACTTGTTTGCCTTTTATGGCTTTTCATTAGGCGAGTCGAGTCGAGTTGAGTTGAGTTTTTTGTCGAGTCCGCTGCAGTGGCAACTTAGTTGTATGCACATACCATACATATATACACATGAGCCGGGGGGAGCTGGAGGGGACAGCAAGGCAACACTTTCACTTGCAGTCTCAGGGTCACAGGGGATCTGGGATTGTAGCGATAGAAAGGGAGGATTTCCAAGGACATCCATGGGAACGCCGCTCGGGTTTTATACCCTTGAATGCGACTTGGTATAAAATTTAAATAAATTTCCAATTTGTGGCTTGCTTTCTTCTTTCCTTACATCTTATCTCCGGCCGACCGCACCTTTTGTTTTTACTCATTTTTTATGCGAATAATTCACATCTCGCTGGGCCGTCCCTGGGCTGGCCACGAAATGTTAATTTGGTGTTAACTTTTGCGTAATGTTTTTCCGGGAATAAAAAAGAAAATAACCCAACCACCCATTCTGCTCCCTATCCGCTGTCTCCTTTTTTTTTTGGGTTGATTTATTTGCAGAACGGACACGCCGGAGTCATGGCGCTTTGCTAACACGGATCTTATCCCAGCCACGGGCATCATGGTCTTTGGTGAGTTGCAAGTGGATTTTTCCAGTCATCTTTGCCACCCTTGGGTCAGAAATTGTACATGAAATACACTTGAAAATAAAAAAGAGTTTGTAAATTGTTTGTAGCATTTGTTGGGGATTATTTTAAACAAAAAAATAAAATATTTTAATAAATGAGAATTTTGTTATATAAATTTATCTTCATTTATTGTTTCTTTAATTTGTTTTAGGTGTTATAAAATGTAGATTTAAATTAAAAAAAATAGTATAAATATTATATTTACATTTTCTTTAAATTTTTAAAATGATAAATATTACTATAGTTTTCATTATCTTTCTTTCTCTTGATTTATTATCAACTCATGTTAGTTTCAAGATGAATAGAACCTTGAATTTATTGGTTACATACATTAAGCTCTCCTCATATATATTTTCCAAGTGCTTCTATATCGATATATCAATCTGTCTGTCTATCTATGCGACGCCTGTCCCGTGCAGCTTTCATGTGTCATCACAATACCTTCCTCGTTTATCAATCGATGCGCGAAGCGACCATGGAGCGCTGGGAGAAGGTCACCCACATCTCGATTGGATTCGCCTGGACGGTGGCGGCACTATTCGGCATCGCCGGCTACTCCACCTTCCGCGCCTTATCCCAAGGTAAGGCCAGAGAGACGGATTGACACAAATTGCATTTAATTGCAGTGACAGGCAATTTGCGGGAATTTCCTGCCGCCTGCCTGCCCTGCTCCCTGCCTGTTTTACTGTCTTCCTGTTGGGTTTTTGGCTCAACTGCCTTTACTATTTGCTGATGGGATTTGTTTGTCGCAGGCGACCTGCTGGAGAACTACTGCTGGGATGACGACCTGATGAACTTCTCGCGTGTCCTCTTCTCGGTATCCATCCTCCTGACCTTTCCCATCGAGTGTTTCGTTTCCCGGGAGGTAAGTTAAGTCTCACTTAGGGGCTGGACTCTGCTACATATAATCCCCCACAAATATTACCCCCCGCCCAGATTGTGCGCGCCCTCGTCCATCGATTTGTGCTGAAGGAGCCCATCAGCGAGTTTACCCAGGACAAGGACCCCAGTTTGGAGAAGGGTGCCGAGATCGATGAGTACTCAAAAGCCATTACCATGGCCATCGTGTTCAGCGCCTTCGTCATCTCGCCCATGACCGATTGCCTGGGCTCAGTGTTGGAGCTGAATGTGAGTAGGAATAGCTAAGCCTTCTTTGTGGTTATAAATTTAAGCCAAGAATCCTGGCCTTTAATTTTAAAAATTAAATTAACTTAAAACTGCTTCATATTCCCCATTTAATGGGGGGCAGTTTATGAACTAAAGTTCCAAGTTCCCAGCTCACTCTTGTGTATAAATTCAAGCTTTCCCCATTCGATTCCTTGAAAGCCACCCATAAAGTAGGCAAATTGACCGCCTTTCACCGTATTTCCCCTTAATGCTAGCAGGAATTCGGAATCTGAATTTTTAAAATGCTTCATCAAATACATCTGAGACTAATTCACATGGCCCAAGCGAGGGACCCTTTGGGATGGTGCTGGGACTGGAACTGGGAGTGGGCAACCTTATGGGCAAGTTTATTATCATCACCAAGTCGTTTGGCCCTTGCATTCTGGTCACGGGTAATGCCCACATCGGTTTAGGGTCCCATTCCTACTCCCTCTTGTACCTCTGTTTCCTTTTCGTATATTTGCCATGCAAATTTATGCCCTGCTTCACCCATTTCAGGGTCTCCTGGCCGCCATCCCTTTGGCGTACATCCTGCCCGGGCTGGCCTACATCCAGATGGAGCCGCACGCCCTGCTGAGCCGCGAGAAGCTGCCCGCTTTGGGCCTGGTGGTCTTTGGTGCCCTGGTGACCATTCTGGGGGCGGCTGTGCTGCTGCCAGGACTAATGGGCGGCGATTGCCGGGCGGATATCGTAATGGGCTACTGCCGGCAGGAGTTCCAAAATGCCACAGCCACCGCCGCCAACTAAGGAATCGAAATCCGGAAGGGAACAACGGCCAAGAAACGGAAGTAAAACCCAAAAAAGTCCTTGGGCTGCCGGGCTGGGAATTCTCTCGTTGTTTTGTTTTTAAGTTTTTTGTTTTTTCGAAATTTTTTGATTTCTGCACCGCATCGCATCGAAGGAAACGTGTGTACCTGAGTCCCAGACGTTCAAAGTATCTGCGTAAGTAAGTTGTAGGTGGTACTGGGAGCTAGTACTAGGTACTAGTGCCTGTGTACTCGAGTGCCAGCAAGGTGATACGGGCGAACCTCAGTACAAAGGCCGGTTAGATCATACATAACTATATAAACATACACATATATATGCACAGGATATAGATGTTTATTTTCTCCGTACAGAGTTGCAGTAGTGAAAGTTCCTCAATAAATGTGTACTTTTTCGATGCCATTGATCGCATATAAAAAACGAGTAAAATTGAAAGGAAAAAACCAAAACCAAAACTAGAACTAAATGTTATCCGTAGCTTTAGCGTAGTCTGGAAACTATTTGGGCACCAATATACACATGCAATCCTTGACAAAGGCCCCGACCCCCCTCCAGTTGAGGGGCAAATCAAAAATCGAACAAGTATTATACTATTTGTAACTATGTATGTATGTATGTAATATGTATATCTATGTCATGACATCGTTACCGGATCATATTTCAAAGTTTTATATAAATATACATATACATATATGTATGTATGTATGAAAAGAATAGATAATTGCTTAGCCCAACCCAGAGAAGGTGTCGACGCTTAAAACCAAAAACAAAAACTACCCGAAAATCAAAGCAAAAGTCGAGCAAAACATCAAATACTTTCCCCACTTAAAAACACATCGATTTGGAACAACAGTTTTGAGTTGTTTAAAACGGCACTGAATTCTTTTATGGATTTTGTATATTATACACAAAGATATATTTTTGTAAAACCCTTGATTTATATATATATACTGCACGATATTATGTAAATACATGTGTATGCATTTTTTGATGTGATTAAAGTCTATACATTTTTACACACAAAGCCCTATCTCTCTCTCTGTCACTTCTTACTAGGGATGAATATCAAGAGCAAAATATTAAAAATATCTTAAAGTTTGATATATTGATATATTGATATATCCATCTGCCATCCCGTCTTTCTTACTGCCTCATCTGGACGAGAATCGATCGCTTCGGTTCGAGGGAACCAGAGCTGCTGCTGAAGACCCCATCAACTGTCTATACTCTATATATATACCCTATACTCTAAGAGCTTAAACACAACATATCATGGCCACGTCACACGGGACACGGGACATAAACCAAGGGCTTTTCTAAGATACTTTTTACAAGATCTAAACAACTGAACAACTATCGCTTTTACACAAAGACCGAAAGGAACAATTTCTACAGACCCTTGTATATATATACATACACTCTATATAGAGAGCTCTGCTTATCGCGCCGATATTCTCCTCATGTTCTCACTCGCCAAAAAATATCTCTCTCGTTGTATCTCTATTTCTCTAGCGCTAGAAAAAAATAATTATATATCAAGATATCGAGTTAGGGAAAACTGTTGAATTGGAATTATTATTATTACTATATTGTGCATGTAGTGAAACATATATATACATATATATAAATAAATACATATAACTAATTGTTTAGAAAGGGGATCTTAGCGCAATGTTTTTGATTTTTCACACACAAACCGCAGAGATAACCGAAACCAAAAATTTCATTCCCAAATAGTACATGTGTATAGATAAGCCTATGCAATATACCAAAGAGAAAAGTACTTGAAATAATAAAGAATGTATTTTAGAAATATGCAAAAAGCAAACATTGCGGTTTTCCTGTTTAAAAAAAAAAAATAACAACAAAATTTCTCTTGCCACCTTATCAATGCTGGACATTGGCTACTTTTCTCATGCGGTTTTTCTGGGTTTTTATTGATAAACTCTGTCGCACTTGGGGGTATATAAAGGCCAGTCTGGCCCTTGGATAGTCACAGTTGTGAAGTCTCAGTGCTTCCAGTGACAGTTCAAGAGTTTCCTTTTGAGAGTTTCCCAAGTCCAAAGACCACTCCAGCGCCATGGCCGACAAGAAGAACCTCCTGCTGCTGTTCGATCATCCCACCGAGCCTGTCTTCATGGACAAGGGCAAGCGGGTGACTGTCTTCGATGTCCCCGACTCCTTCCTCACGGATCGCTACAGGCCAATCAGCAATGAGGTACAGAGCCGAGTTGGTGACAAGGTGGAGCAGCGCATTCCAGTGCGTGAGATCTCCATTCCGGATCTGAGGATCCCCATGTCCCTGGGCCGCGACGAGAAGTTCTCGCTCTTCCTGCCCAAGCACCGCAGGATTGCAGGCCGTCTGATCGACATCTTCATGAACATGCGCTCCGTTGACGATCTGCAGAGTGTGGCTGTCTATGCCAGGGATCGCCTCAATCCGGTGCTCTTCAACTACGCCCTGTCGGTGGCCCTGCTACATCGGCCAGATACCCAGGGACTGGATCTGCCCTCCTTCATGCAGTCCTTCCCCGATCGCTTCATCGACTCGCAGGTGATGCGCAAGCTGCGTGAGGAGTCCTTTGTGGTGAATCCCGGCTCCCGCATCCCCATCACCATTCCGCGGGACTATACCGCCTCTGACTTGGATCAGGAGCATCGTCTGTGGTACTTCCGTGAAGATCTGGGCATCAATCTTCATCACTGGCATTGGCATTTGGTGTATCCTTTCGAGGCCAGCGACCGCAGCATTGTGGACAAGGATCGTCGCGGAGAACTCTTCTACTATATGCACCAGCAGGTCATCGCCCGCTACAATGCCGAGCGATTCAGCAACAATCTGGCCAGAGTACAGCCCTTCAACAATCTGCGGGAGCCCATTGCCGAGGGCTACTTCCCCAAGATGGACTCGCTGGTGGCCAGTCGCGCCTGGCCGCCGCGCTTTGAGAACACCAAGCTGAGCGATCTCAATCGGGAGGCGGACCAACTGAACGTGGAAATTGGCGATCTGGAGCGCTGGCGCGATCGCATCTACGAGGCTATTCACCAGGGCTTCGTCATGGATGTGGGTTTTGGCTGAGGGTTGCACCTGGAAGTTGCTTAAATTATATATTTATTTACAGGAGCGCGGCAACCGAATTCCTTTGGACGAGACGAAGGGCATTGACCACTTGGGCAATATGATTGAGGCTTCCATTCTGTCGCCAAATCGCACGCTGGTAAGTGAATTTATATCCTTTTATAAGAGTAAGTATTTCGATTTGCTAATCTTCTGTTTTTTCCCAGTACGGTGACCTGCACAACAATGGCCACACCTTCATCTCGTATGCCCACGATCCCAGCAACAAGCATTTGGAATCCTTCGCCGTGATGGGTGATGTGTCCACCGCCATGCGTGATCCAGTTTTCTACAAGTGGCACTCGTACATCGATCGCATCTTCCAGGAGCACAAGTCTCGCCTGCCAGCCTACACTGAGCCGCAGCTCAACTACTCGGGCATTTCCATCACCGGCATCGAGGTGGCCACCAATGGCGGTCAGGCCAACACCCTGAGCACCTTCTGGCAGGAATCCGATGTGGATCTATCCCGTGGCTTTGATTTCCTGCCGCGTGGCAATGTCTTCGCTCGGTTCAGCCACTTGCAGCACCTTCCCTTCACCTACACCATCAATGTGAACAATGCCAGCGGAGCCCAGCGCTTTGGCTATGTGCGCATCTTCATGGCGCCCAAGAATGACGAACGTGGCCAGCCCATGCTGCTCCGTGAGCAGCGCCTCATGATGATTGAGTTGGACAAGTTTGTGGCTGCCCTGAACCCGGGCCCCAACACCATTCGCCGCCGTTCCACAGAGTCGAGCGTAACCATTCCCTTCGAGCGAACCTTCCGCAACCTGGATGCCAATCGCCCGGCTGCTGGCTCCGCTGGTGAGCTGGAGTTCAACTTCTGCGGCTGCGGCTGGCCCAACCACATGCTGGTGCCTAAGGGTCTGCCCGAGGGTCTGCGCTGCGACCTGTTCATCATGGTCTCCAACTACGAGAACGATAGGGTAGGTATTCTAAATCATTTAATGGAAAATTAAGTGACCTTTCCCTCCCCTTTTCCAGATTGACCAGCAATTGCAGGGTCAATGCAGCGATGCCGCCTCCTACTGCGGTGTCCGCGATCGCCTCTATCCCGATCGCCAGGCCATGGGCTTCCCCTTCGACCGTCTGCCCCGCACCGGTGCCGATCGTCTGGTTAACTTCCTCACGCCCAACATGAGCATTGTGGATGTGACCATTCGCCACGAGAACCGCACTGTGCAGCGCCAGAGCTAAACAACTCGAGATGCATCCACCAGATCCACCTGACTACGACTGCACACCCACCCTGACCCCAATCGACGACCTTCTTCTAGACATATATCACAATACTATAACTCTTAGCAATATATTGCATCTTTATTGAGCCGCTTAATAAACAAGACATCATGGCATTCGCACGCAGCTACTTTTGTGCTCAATTATGGCGGGTCGCTTGGCCTCCGGGCGAGAATCTCCCATAGAGATTACACTCATGGCTTATCATTCCAGGCGAAGCTTTAAATGCCAGTTCCCTGGGCAAGCCCAGTTCAGTGTGCGAAGATCCGGTGTCGAAAGCGAAAGAAAATCCGAATTATAATCCAAATCCGATTCCTAAGAAGATGAGCCTGCTGCTGCCGCTGCTGCTGATAGCAGGCATTGGCGTAAGCATTTAAAATTCTATGTTATAGAGATTATTAAATAATAATTGAGATTATTTAATAGTAACTCAGATTATTTAACAATAATCTTTGATTCATGTGTGAGACTTAAAGCTGATTTAGGCTTTTAAATATTTTTTAAGCTTCACGTAAAATTCTTCTGGAACTTTTAATACATAATTAATGAAGAAATGTTTTCAAAGTAATCATTAAAATAATTCCTACATTCTTTATGTGAAAATTAAGTGATATTAATAATTAAATATCTTACATAAAGTATAATCTATGCCAGTTAATTTTATTTAAATGCCTAAACAGACTCAAATCTGTATCGTTAAATTAAATACATAGAAAACTTATTTATTTGCTTCTTCATAAAGTTTTAATTAAATCATATTCGTTACTAACACCTTCTTTACTAAATACTCTCCCTAAAATAAACCTTTTCTTCAACCCAAAAGCCATTTCAATTATTTGTTTTTCCCTCCTTATCTCAGTGCACCACTGCGGCTGCCAATCTTGACCTGGAGGCCAAGACGTTTGTGAATCAATCGAGCAATCGGTACTACAGATTCTACAATGAGATTGCCGCCGAAACGTATTCGGCAAACAACGAAGATGATTTCGATGCCCTCTTCTCCAAGCTGAACAATGTGAAACGTATTGCCGAGGAGCTGGTGAGCATCTCGCGGCAGGCTGGAGGATTTGATCTGGACAGGATACGGGATCCAGAGACGAAGCATGCCCTGCAGGAGCTGCGCAGTGTGGGCGACTTGTTTGTCTTGGGCGATGACTACTTCTCGTCGGTGCAGATGAACCTGGCGGCCCTGCAGACCCTGGCCACGGACAAGGACATTGAGCCGTATTTGGGTGGAGTCAATATGCCCGATCAGGACGACAGTCCGCTGGCCTACTATCCCGACATCCAGAAGATTGTGCAGAGCAGCCGGGATGCCGACGAGCTGAAGTACTACTGGGAGGCATGGCGCGAGAAGAACCAGCTGTGGGCCTCAGTCAATTTCTATACGATTGTTCAGTCCTACCAAAGGGCAGCCAAGATTCTGGAGGTACCAGTCCACAGGCTCTGGTATCGGTCAGATAGCCAGGAAATGCTCCAGCAGATGGAGCACGCAATGACGGAGCTAAGGCCAGCCTACCAGGAGCTGCATGCCTTTGTCCGCCGCGAACTGCACCAGAAGTACGGCGGCGACGTGGTGGATCCAAATGGACCCATTCCCGATCACTTGTTCCAACAGGTGCTGGAGCAGGCCTGGGCAGGTGGCAGCATCCTGGAGCAGTACTATCCGAGGGCCCAGCTGCCGGAGTTTGATCAGTTTGTGAATCATTTGAGCGCCAAGGCGATGGTCAACGAATCGGAGAGTTTCTACACGTCGCTGGGCTTTGAGCCTTTGTCCGACGACTTTCACCGGAATCAGCTGAAGGAGCCGAACGAGGACAGGCCCAACGATGACTGCCGGCCCTCGATCTTTGACCTCACACCGCATGTGTATCTCATGTACTGCGAGAAGGTCAGCTTCCGGAAGCTGATGCAGTACCACAGCCACATGGCCCGCGTCTACTATGCCCAGCAAAAGCGCAGCCTGCCCTCGTACTACTTCAAGGCCTACAATCTCGAGTTTGCTGTGGGTGAAGCCGTCGTTTTGTCTGCCTCTGCTCCCTCCCATCTCACAGGTCGCCTCTCGGCCAAGGGAGTGCTCAGCGACCAGGCCCTGATGAATCGTCTCTTCCGAATGGTAAAAATATTAACTCTATCTTTGTTTAACTTCATTAAATGGTTTCTTTTGGCAGGCAATCCACACTATACTCAGCATCCCGCAGTACTATGTCCACACCAAGGTGATGCATGACCTGCTGAGTGACACGGTGGACATGGACACCGTAAACAGGCACTATTGGAGGCTGTTGGAGCAGCATGCGGGCATCGAGCCGCCTTCGGATCGTGCCGAAGGTGCCATTGATTTCCCCTACAAGTTCTATGTGAACATTGATCAGAGCTTCCAGACGCAGTAAGTAAAATTATAAATAAATATAAAAAACCATTCATTTAAATTGAATTAAAAAATTTTAGGAAATTTATATCCGAAATTCTGGGGTATCAGTTTTATCGTCAGTTTTGTAAGAAGAGTCTCAGCCGCGGACCGCTGCACAACTGCGATTTTTATGGCAGCTTTGCTGTAGGCAATGACCTGAAGTGAGTTTTCTTTTTTTACAATATTATTTATACTATTAACATATTGTTTGTACAAAGATCCATGATGTCCTTGGGCTCTAAGAAGCCCTGGAAAGAGGTAGTTGGCAAGATACTGCCCAATAACACAGGCCTCAGCAGCCTGGCCTTGCTGGAGTACTATCAACCCGTGTTGGATTGGCTCAAGAAGTACAATAAGGATGCTAATTCAAAAATTGGCTGGACAAACACCAAGAAAAGTGAGTTTTAATTGTAGTTAAATAATTTGTTTTAAAGAAACTAAAGGTTTATGGAATGGGAGTTTGTTTTCAGTTAAATAAAAGCTGAAAAACTATTATTATAATGACACTAACTGAAATCTAATTTGCAAATGAATATTTTAAAGAATGTTTTTCTATTTATTAATTATTTTAAATTTATGTTTATTTGCAGAGATTGTTTGAGATCATTTTTGGAGCCACGCAGCCAGCATTAAGAGCAGCTTTAAATAAAATTGTTAACAAATGAATACCAATAAAACTATCTTTTCAAGAAAACTATTAGTAAGAAATGCACACATTTTATTTATTTTTTGTTCAATATTCTTTTCATTTTATTAATTTATACACTTTTTTAAATTTAACGTATTAAATACAAGATTTTTTCAACACTGTTTTAACTGGTTCCTAAATTCAAACTGGTTCTCTATGTACCTAAGCCATCCCGCTTGCTCTCATTTCAGCTTGGCAGCTTTTGTTAATAACAAAAAGCCTGCATTAGAAGAAGATGACTGACAGCCACTCTTGGACGCGCCAAAAACTTTATTTCAATTTGAATTTGAATAAAGGTTAATTTAGAAATAAAGGTATTTATAGAAATAGAAATTTGCTTGTAATTTTCTTGCTCGCTAATTGGTTCTGAGAATTTTGCAACTTTTGTTGGCAGCCAACTGGAAAATATTTGTTCCGGCTGTGGGCAGCTGTGACTTTTTGCCTTTTCCCTTTGGTTTTCCTTTTCGTTTGACCACAAATGACCGCGTTGCAAGACTCCAACAGCAGCAGTTGGAAGTGTCGCAATACGAAACTGTCCTCCGGCTTGAGGTCCATCGAAGCGCACCGTCTTCTCCGCTTGATTGCATCCACAGGCCGGTGGCCACATCCACATCCGACTCTGAGCCACTTGCCAGACAAGATGCCGATCTATTTGTAGTTGTATCCACGTCACAGGTGGCACGCTTCAGTTGGCTCGAAGACTGTCGACGAAAGGTCAGCGATTCTGGCCGTGCTCATGTCCATGTGGCTTGGCTAATGATCAGCCAAGAAAATGCCCACCGTCGATTTGTGGAGCAATCGCGAAGGCAAGGTCGGCGGAACGCCTCCTCTTTCCACTCCCATTCCCACTCCCACTTCTGGTCAGCGGGCGTTGCTCATTTAGCCGGACGAGTGCATTTCCCCCATTTGGGATTTCCTTTTTTCGCTTTCCAGTGGGGGCGTGTGCAGGCAGCCAGACTCTCGGTTGCAAGCTGCAAGTCTGCGTGCTGTGCTGCTAATTGCGCCAAATTGCGGTGGCCGAGCACTAGCAGCGGAATGAATGGCCGTGAAATTGAATCATTTCCAGCTGAAGTTGAAGTTGAAGCTGCAACTAAAGCCTAAGCTGCAGCAGAAGCCAAAGCCACAAACACACTGCCCATTCGTCTCAAGTCAAACTTTGACATGGCACGCCGTTCGTCCCGAGTTCGCGCTGAGCTGAGCTCAGCTGAGTGAAAGGCACCCACGCTTTCAGCCAGGTATTTCTCTGGCTTTTATGCAAGCAGTTACCAAAAGCCAAAAAGAACAGACAGTCGACATTTACAATGCCCTAAGAAAATTGAGATAAAGTTGTACATGAAATTGGATATGTTTTAATTAAAAGTAAATTTACATTTAGTGGAAATAGTTATATATTTATGTACAAATTTGTTCTCTAAAATTTGTATTTCTTTGGATCCTTTAAAAGAATTAAATATCTTTTGTATCTAAGCTTATGAAGGATTATATTTATTTAAAAATGTATTTTAATTGTATTAATATGTATGTAATATGTAGTACAACCCTTTGCATGAGAGTATGAAGACTTAAGTGTTCAAATTATGCATAGATATACGGGCAGATATATAGTAAACTACATACATTCATACTATATATGCAGATATGGGCATGGCGATGTCGGATGGAGAAAATAAACGGAAACCGCAAAGGGAAAACAAGTTAAATGAAATTTGCATGTCGATGTCAGACAATTTGGTGAACTTTTTTAAATTGCCCATCCGCAGATGCATTCGCATTAACATTAACCCAAAAAATAAAGCCCATATACGAGCACTACGGGTGTTATATGCGAATATATATATTTTTTGTCTTGTTTACATATTCATCAGGCACGTTTAAGGCAAAAATATTTTAACGTTTAGCGAATCAACAAGCGAACGAGTAAATACAAACGAAATTCAGCTTAAGTCCAGCACAATGAGGCGGAATCAGAGAGGTGAATAGAGTTTTAGCATATCGCGGGGTCTGGGAATAGCAGGGCAGGAATAATCTCCCCGAAATGGTTTCGTTACGTGCGACCATTGTCAAGTTCAGATAGATACAAAGAGGCAACACAATAGAGGGTTTATGGTGAGCTTACGAGGAGGATCTGTTGCAGACGAATTGGTGAAATCGGCGGGGGTTAAATGGTATAATTATTTGGCTTTTGGAAATACTAATTGGGTTAAAAGCTTAATGGGCGTCTGGGATGGTTCATAAAGAAAGAAATAATCATATAAAATCTATTAAAATACTAAATCATTGCAGGATAAGGGATAATCCTTTCAGTTTCCTAGGGAATCAGTGCTACGGGAATCCATGCAACCAGGGATATAAGCAAAAAGTCTGAGATTATTAATTAAACTTTCCTTCATTTTCAGCTTAATTAACTTTAGCGTTGATTTGATAATTATTTTAAGGGAAAACAAAGATTCTGTTTAACAACGATTAGGCGAAAGTTTCTTGGATTTTAAATCAATTTTCTTAATGTTGAATTTGTATAAAAAATATAACAAACATTAAACTTGAAGTCAAGGGAATTTCCTTGATAACAAACTAGTGACGAAGCTCACAACAAGTGATAGAAAAGAGATTAACATGTCTATAAACTAATAGGCTTAAAAATCTGCATCATAACAAAATAATATGTTGAACGAAGCGAATAGGTTAAGAACAATACTAAACATAAAATATGCAAAGAGTCTGTTAATCTTGGTGGGCAAAAAAATTAATAAATTAATTAATAAATTGATAATGACTACTAAACATATGAAATAAATAATATATAGTTCCCAAATTATACATACCAACTAAAAACAAATATATTTCATCACTAAATTCTATATTATAAAATTGCAAGCTACCAAGTGGCGATCGTCACTTTTTTCCTTCCACCTCATGAGGTGTCTTTGTTTGATTATGATTATTTGACGAAACCTCATGCTGACTCTTATGCCAGCTGCCGCAGCGTGGCGCCCCCAAAAAAAAACACTCAAGATAAGTAAGAGAAGAAGGAAAACCGAAAAGCATAAAAAACAGCAGAAGCAATCAGCCATAAGCAACCATTGCGAGCATCAGTCCATCAATCCATCTATCCATCCCCCAGCTGACCCCAAGCAATTAAGAAATTATGTATATTATGACGCGCGCTGTGATGATGGTGCGCCGTCGAATAAAAAGCAATAAAATGTTACAGCAACAAATGCGAATGCCTGGCTGTGCTAGTGAGCATTATGTATACGCACCGATGGACGGCGGACGCCCTGCTGGCGGCTTAACCTTTCTTCGAAGCGACTTGCCACCATAATACCATGATAACTATCATTTTCTGCATCTCTTTGGGACTCCGGATCATTATCCGCATCGCACGCCGAATATTGTTCAGAATGCAAAGAGTATTTATCATGGAAATGAGGGGTAGCACCACAGCTCACAGTTCGCAGCGGCTTCCTGGCGTGGCGAATGACGCGAAAAACAAAAGACTTAAGGCACGAACTCCAAACAGATACAGGGTCGCATCTTACATAAGCGCGTGCTCGCCTTAAATTAAACTCCACAATCACGCAGGGGGTCAGAGTGAGAGAAAGAAAGAGCAGTGGCGAGGTGACTCCCTACCTCCGGATGGCCCACTGTGTAGGTGGAGAAATTATGTTGACATCATCGCCAAAAAATTGCCAAAAACTTCACCAAGAAGCAAGCAAAGCCGCTGAAGCCCACCACTGGCGGCGATCAGCAGCGGGCGCCTCTTGAAAAAAAATTAATTTTACTTTCATTTTCGTTGCGGCGAACGCTGACTTCTTTTACTTTTTAATGAATATTTTTGTTGTATTTCGTATTTTATTTATTTTCTCCATCTCCGCATGTACATATTTTTGGCTTGTGCCACTTGAACGGCCTGATTGCACTTTGAGTTTTCCGGAGACAGATGGGTTCCGTTTGGCCTCCGGTGGAATTAATTTTCCAATCTACTTGCCGTTAAGTGGAGGCATTAGGCTCTGCCTAACTGAAAACCAACTGACTAACCGATCGATTGATCGATCTGGCCAATCGATCAGCCGCTGAAGTGAGCGGCAGCTGCAATAAGGAAATCTGTCTGTTTATAAAAATCTCCTCGAATGAAATCGGCCATCAGTAAGTCGTCGTCAGCAATGAAAGTCAGAGATCTGTTGCCCGTTTTCAAATTGTGTTTTAATAGGCCAAAAGTCAATTTCCTGGCCCGATGCCAGAAACGGTTGTTTGTTCCACGATTGCGACGTTAAGCGGGCCAATTTTATTGCCAATTTTGGTTGTTGAGCTTTATGAAATGTCTGGCACTGTCATCCCACCAGAGGCAAAGACCAATTTTCTAGGTCGCTCATTGGCACAAAGGGGTTTGAAAGTGAAATATAAAATTGGTTAATAAAATGTTACATTTCCTCTACGAGTTTTTATTATAAGTAACTATAAAATATTTAATATATTAATAGTTTTATTAAATGACTTTAAAATGTATTTTTACCTTTTTATATTTTAGTAAATCAAATAATAAAACGAGGTACCTTAGATTACTCTTTTTCAGAAGAGATTTATTGTTTCAAAAAGTCTTAAATAATTATTCTATTATATTTAGCAAACCAAATGTTGAAAAACTCATTTAAATTTCAGAATTTTTTAGTTACTTATTTAAGTTTTTTCTCTGTGTATATTTCGCTTACGAAATGCATGCGTAATTTGCCCCTCAAATCTCTCCCACGCACTAATGTGCAAATTAAACGCATTTCCACATGGCTTTGCATATATCATTGTGCATATATGTACTTATATATCTCAAATCGTGGACCATCTCATCCAGGCAATTACATTTACTCAACATAATTTCTTGCACTTAACTTTTTATGGTACTTTTTAGCCTGCTCAGCAAGCGCAGCCGTCTCTTCGTCATATTTCTTGTCATATTTCAAAGGGAAATCATGGGGCAGAGGAAAAGCAACTCCCTCCGCTGGGTTACGCATGCTCCCGCCGCCAAGCTGAAGATTCCAGCCATGTTGTATAAGCCTATTCGAGACAGTCTTCCCGCATACGACACGAAAATGTGTCGCTGGGCAGGCCGAGGAAAATAAAGAAAAGAGTAGACAATTGTGTAATTAGCAAAAAGAAAAAAGAAAAGAAAAAGAAAAACAGTAAGCAGACAAAAAGATCTAAACGGGCACTCACAACGTCATAGGCATTCGGTAATCTTCCATCGAGGAGGAGGCATCTCATCTCCTCACCTGGAGCATCTTTGGCTTCCTCTTTACCTTTTCGACAGCCGCAACAGAAATTGATTTATGGGATTTGTGGGGTTTACTATTTGACTGCTCTTTGGGCAGGGTATATTATGCAACTTATGGGGAAGTATAAAAGTGTAACAATAGGTCATTGTATTTAAAAACAAACTATAATTTCAGTTCTTTGGTGGAGGCTTAAAATATCTTTTGTTAAACTTTTTAAATGGGTTTTATTGTTTTTATGTATTTACTATGAAAAATAATATAAGTATTTAATAAATGGAAAATAAATATTTACATATTTATTTATTTATTTTTTGTAGCTTTCTGTTTAATGTCAACTTGTTTTCAAAGCTATGATAAATAGGCATCTGAGAGTCTACTTTTATTTATTTTATTACTTATTATTATTTTGTTTAATATTTTGTATAATTTATTAACTAATTCTGACCAAGTTTTCGCCAATTTAAGAGTATTCCCCTTTCGTTGAATTGTTTATTGTTAATTTTTAGTGCTCTTGGTGGTTTTTTACACAGCAGCAGCTCACTAATTGCCGCGAATTTTGCTATCAAGTTTGGCTCGTGGCACAGACCCTACAACCTATACACCTACAACTATGATATATAGCATGACTGACAGTTCACATCTGTTTTTCGAGGCACAGGAATGGAAAGTTTTTAATATCCTAGCCACGCGTCTTGGGGTCGAATTTGTTTCCCCCTTCCCATGGCTGCTGGCATATTAACTGCATTTACTGCGGCTTAGCCGCCGTTCTGTTCTGGCATTTGATTATTTATTATTTATCGCAAATGAACTGACATCCTGCTAATTGGCTAACTAAATATTGGGAATTTGTCAGGCTTTGCTAATCGAATTAGGAGGTGTTATCAATAATCGTTAGCAACGATCTGGTGCTGGTGCTAAGTTCGCATAAACAAAAGAACAGTTTAGATCGGTTGGAGCCCGTCGGTTCTTGGACCTGGCAATGGGAATTGGGGGTGCTAAAATGGATCACGAGTTGGGGAAAAACCGCAAAGCCGGGAACTGTGAGGGAGATGTACTGAGAAAATTAGGACGGAAGTTATATTAAGGCAAAGGATAATTAAATTCAGCTCTTTTATTGGTTATTCCATGATCAATTAGCTTCAAAAACCATTAAGGCAAGCCCAGGGATTCCCCTAGTATAAATAAAGATCATATCCCATTGAGGTCTCAGGAAGAGGAGGCATCTTGTGGGCCCTGGTGACGCAGTCGGGGGCTCGCTGGGCTGCGGCTGCGTCCATTATATCACCTCTGGGTGAAAGTGATGATGGCATGGCCATCAGGCGAGGCCTCCGCTGCCGATACTCGTTTGCGAATATTTTCCTGTATGTGGCACACAGGGTGTGCTCTCGGCACACACCACACCGCACATGCCCGCCGCAACACCCTGTCCTGCTGCTGGGGGGCAAATATATGCTAATGCCGCGCGCAGCAAATATTTTTTTTCAATTATCGATTTTCGCCGCCTGCCTTTTGCAACGCTGCAGCTCGGAGCTTGAGCTGTGTGAGCTGGAGGTGTGTGGAAAAACGAACTGCTTCGACTTCCTCATTGCAGTTGCCTGCCTTTTTGCGATGCTTCAGTTGCCGCTGCTGAGTTTTGCCCGGCACTGTGTTAGAGACATGGAGAGAAATCGTTTCGGCGCATTCCAAATGCCAAACTCAAAACTCCAAGCCGAACTGCCTGTCATCGATTAATGAATATTCATAATTGCAGACAGGCCAGCAGCTGCCCCTTTGGAAATTGTGCCATGCGAAATTAAGAGCAATTGCTACTCGACTTTGCGGTTGCCAGCTTGCCAGTTTGCCAGCAGCAGTGTATGCAAATATTTGCCCTGGCCACAAAAAACAAAAAAAAAAACCCCCCAAAGTGGCAAAAGCAAAAATAAAGTCAAGCGGCAAACACTTTCCAACTGTCGCAAGCATCCGCCAGCAGCTGGCGTTGGAGTTGATTCGCTCGAGCTGGAGCAGCACCCGCACCAATCTCAATCCCAGTCCCAAGCCCCAACTTCCAACTCCCAGCTCCAGCTTCAACCCAAACCCAATCCCAATGCCATTGCCGAAGCCCACGCCCCGCAGCCGCAATGCACAGCAACCATAAATGAGAGGCTTTAAGATATATAATTAAAAATATAATTTTAATATGTTTTATAATAATTTTTGAGGAATTTTTGGATATATATTTAAAATAAATTATAGATTTTTAAATCTTTAAACTTCTCTGACTAAATTTGTCACATTTAAAATTAAATTTAGAGATTTACTTTTAAGCTTTAACTTATAAGAAATATTTTGTGAGGATCATCGGTGTCTTGATTAAAATATTTAAGCTTCTTCAATACTTCTGGCAAGTGTTTTATGCTCCTATCATTGTATTTATAATTTAAATATATTTTAAAATATCTTTCAGCCTAGTTTTTCTTCCTGTGCAGTTGCTACATGGCAGCAACTGCAGATACAGATGAAGAAATGCTGCCGTTGCCGCTGCTGCTCCTTTCACTTTCGATTCGTGTGCGAATAGAGAGCAAAATGGACTTTTAGCTCCGCTAAATAGCAACAGCAAGGGGCAGCAATCAAAAGTTCGAGTAAGTAGAAGAAATCCGCCAAAAAAAAGCCGATGCCGGATGAATCATCTAGCAGAAAGCGGCAGCAGCAGCGACAGCGGATGCTGTGATCTCGTGGTTTGCCCAAAGGCCACTCCGCTGGCGACACAAAAGTCGACACCATACCATCCGTCCGTCGCAGATGTGTGACTGCTGGTAAAACCCGAACTCGCAAATCCGTGCTACCCTGTTTTAAGATCAAGGCTTCACCATCGCAGCCAGCCTTGACGTTGAATTGTTAAGTATTTAGGTATTCACTGTACCGGGCATGAACGCTCGAGTGGCCAAAAACAGATAACAAACGGAGGAGCTATTCAGGCCGTAAGTAAGTTGTCAGACTTCAGCTATTGAACTCGCTGGCCGGCGATTGTGGGCAGCGGCAGAAGGTCTGTCAACATGGAATATGGGATTACCTAAAAACACTAAATAAGTTATCAGATAAAGCTCTTAAAAACCGATGGAGTTATGAGGGTTTATAACTGTTTTCGTGGCTTAGATATAAACAATGGTTTTTCTTTAAAAAAATCTAAGAAATTTTACTTTGAATTAAGAAGTTCTTTGAGTAATATTTTCTTCCTAGGTTAAAGGTAATAAACTCATAATTTGTTATAACTAAAATAATAAAATGTGAATAAATATCAAAGATATATGTTCAATACTTATTTATACTTCATTAAATCAATTAAATCAATCAACTTTATATAAATAAATGAATATATAAAAATCAATATTACCACAACTGTTTCCTGTTGTTTATAAACAAATTGAGAAAGCAAATTCCTTAACGCTTTGTTCATAAAATCCCAAAGTGCTTATTTTTCATATCTGTAACATTTTCATGGTTCTCAAAAATCCCATTAGCATCTACTTTTTGACCATGGTCTTGAGGGCACACCCTTGTGTTACGGTTGGGACATAATTTGGTTTACCTGGTAGCCGTTGGCCACCGGTCGGTGTCAGTTGGACAAGGCGCACACGCTGATGGACGAGTCTGTATGTACATTTCAATCAAATCAACTGCAATTAGCTGTCACAGCCGAGTCACTGCGGAGTCACAGCCTGTCACAGTCTGTCAAAAGGCATTAAATGTTGCGCGAGACGCTCTCATGAATTGCGGGTTCTGTTTTTCTTGGCGGCGGCATTGGGGAAAATATGAACTGAAAATGTTTAATTGGCGGTTGTCATGTTTTTGGCCGGCAAAGGCGATATAAAACGATGGTGCTTACTATTGACCATGGCGTCCAATGATGCCTTACGAGTTTATATCATAATTGCAGCCAACAAAGGGAGTGGAGGCTGATGGGTGGCTTACGCTGAAAGAAAATTTCATAAATTATGGCTTGAAAATTATTTTATCCTTAATAAAGAGACTAGGAAGTGGAAATTGTAAATGCTAATAATATCATTCCCATATAAACTTAAGCTATTGGTTACCTGATGAAGTCTAATTTGAGCTTAGCATTTGATATCCATTTTAAATTTAATTAATCCCAAATCCTCTTTACCACAATCCTCAAAATACACGATTACCGATTAGTTTTCATGGTATTTTACCCTGTAATTATGCAATTAGCTTCGATTAGGATTAAACATATAACTAAATTTTTATTAATATCACATTTTTTCGGTGTACATTCGTCTGCCACGGCATTAGGCAATAATTTGTATTATTTGTACAATGCGGTGGCTGTTACTCTTACAGTACTGCTCCCCTCCCCCCTCAGGGGAGCCTATACCCCCTGTCGTATTATTTACGCTTGTCTGTGCATTTATTGTTGTTGCCTAATCGACGGGGCAGACAGCTGATTTTGCCAGTTCCTCTTTACAGCGCTGCTTCGTATGTGGCAGCAGCACTGGAGCTGCGACTGCGCAGCCAGCGGAATGAAAAAAGCTCGCCTTCGAGCCGGGCTTACACTCAGCATTGGCGGCTGCGCAGAGCAGAGCGTTCAGACTTCTTCAACAGTCCGCTCGAAAAGGTCGTGTTCGCGCATCGCTAAGCTCAACTTCGGCTCCGGCTTCGGCAACGACTTCGGCCCGCGCTTGCAACAGTGCAACAGTGATCGCTAATAGTGTGAGTGTGCGCTCAAGGATTAAGATAACGTCAATGCGGCCAGGACTTGGGGCTAAACATAGCGCCAATTACAGCGAGTGATCAGAGGCAGCGGCTGAGTGCAAGCTAAAGAAAATCTCCCCCTTTAACCGCCGTTGGAGCCGCCCACCGATCTGCTCCTGACAGTGAAAGTGATTTGATTTTGCAATTGGAGTCGAGTCTTTGGGACTTTGAACAATATTTCTGCTTGTACGCCGCTCCGATCCGATCCGCACCGATCCAATCCTATTCAGCCAGCAAAGCATTTCATGTTTTTGTTATTACTCTCTCGCAATAAGAAAAACGAATCAAAAACACGGCAAAACAATAAAGAAAAGTGCAATGAAAACAGCCACATAAATTGCAAGCAATTTGTAATCGGGATCCTAATACCGTTTCTTTCTCTCTTCAGTATTTGTGTTCAACATAAAAAAACCAAGCCCCAAACAAACAGATAAACAAAAGCAAATTGGATTAATTCTCAGCGGATTTCCACACATAAAATCACACAGCTTTACTATTGAGGTGAGATATTAAGTTTTCTAACTAAGCGCCATATAAGCATCGACACTTATCGATGCGTTGCTAGCAGCAGCAGCAGCTGCGATTAAATCATTTGAACATTGCAACATTCGCACATCGCACCGTTCACGAACCGCAAAAAAATAAAAAAAAAGAAACTCCATAGTTAGTTATGGTGCAAAAGTAAAGCGCCATTATCTAATAAATCTCGCCATATATATGTTATATGCATGATATGTACGTATGAGTATTTGCTCTGCAAATGCATAAAACGCAAACCTCATGGCGTGGTCTCTTGCAAAATGTGGAAAGTATTTGCCATTAAATGCTTGCAAAATGCCTGGACACATAATCCACCGCAGGCGATATGTCGGGCCTAATCCCGTTAGTGGCCAAGACTTGAAGTGGTTTTTAGAAATAACACCTGTGAGAGAAGTCAATCCAGTATTTGGATTAAAGCTGGCAAGAATAAAAGCGGAGGTGGTAATATTAATTGAAGCCAAAAATGCAACTCTTAGGTGGCTGAAAATGAGAAGAAAATGAAGAATTTTTCCAGTTTGTTGTGTTTTTCCATCACTATTAATCCTTACAGAAATATCTTGATAAATATGTCACAGACTTAAGAAGACACATTGATTTTTTTTCAACAAGAAATCATTAAGTTTTTTAATTGAAAAATGAGTTTAAAAATACATTTAATGTAAGTAAAAATAAGTTACAAAGTCTAGAATATTTAAATCCATTATATATTTTTTAATTATACCACTAAAAACCCCTGAAAAAGTCTTAGAAATGTAAGTTTTGTCTTTTGAAATACTAAATTAAATCAACAGTAACAAGTCAACATTAAAAGTTACCAAAAACTTCATAAGTTTTAATACTTCTTACATTTCTTACCACTTTCGTTGAACTTCAAAAGTCATTCGATTGTGACCCAATAATTTGTCAGTCCAAATGAAACCATGCTAAACTTGGGGCTGCGATTATTCAATGTATTTCCACATTAACGACTTGATAATTATTACATAACTCACACAGACTTGGAATAATAAATAGGTTGGCTTAAATATAAAAAAAGAGCTAAAAACAAAAGAAGAAACCATGTCAAGTCGCCAATAAAGCAAATAAAAGCAAACGAAATGCAAAAAGGAAAGAAACAACGAACCGGAAAACATAAATACTGAGACACTGAGACACACACCAAAGTGCGTAAAAGAAGGGCAAACGAAATGGGAAATGAGTCAAAAGCCAAGGGAGAGAGGGGAGCCGCATCGCCTCGGCGTCTTAGCCTCAATTTGGTTAACTGCAGCTTGGGCCACAAATTATTTGGCAACGTTTTTATGGCTCCGTCGATGTCTTGTGTGTTGACTTCACAATATATATACATACATATAGTGTATGACATGAACTTCATTATCAGCAACGCCGACGCCGATGCCGTCTCTTTATTTTTATTTTTCTTTTTTGGTAACATCTCCTTACTTTTTTTTCTTTCGTTTTCCTGAAGTGGTTTTATTTTATTTTGCTTTTTCAATTTAGGGCTGGCTTATTGCATAAGCGGAGAAACTCGTATTGCTTGGCGGCTGCTCTCTGGAGCATGTTACATATAGATGCCAAATATATATATATTTATATGCGTAAAAACACTCATTTATGTTGTGACTGAGAACTTTCTTTCCAGCAGCAGTTCGGCGCAAATTACTTAATTTTTGGTAGCACCTCAAATCCGGTTCAACACCGAGGGGATTTTGGGTTTTTGGGACTGAGACCCTTTTTCATCGTGTAATAAAAATTCGAAATATACGACCCAAGTCCATGCCAGTGGTGGCTGAAAAACAAGTTCCGCCAAATTGTGACCATGGCAATGGATTTCTTGGCTCCATTTGCCTTGCTTTTATTTTCTTTTTGTTAATGCTTTATGTAAATATTTTTCTTTCTCTTGCCTTCTTTGTGCATTGTGCCAGCAGCAGCAGCAGCCTCCGTCTTATGTAAGCCAATCGAAGCACTCGAAAATTGTTGCTGGCTTTATGCAAATGATTTCTCAATTTTTTTTTTCGTTGCCTTTTTGTGTTCATCATTTTCCCCCCTTTTTATTTTCGTTTCGTTTCGAGTCCAATTGATTATGCATTCGGGTTGTTTGCTTATCAGCTTGTTGTTGTTAATTGGGCGCTGTGGGCGGAGCGGGGGAGGTGACTGCGGCTACTGGCTATGGGTCAGCTAATTATAAAGTATAAAGTTCGGCTGAGCTTCACCTCTTTGGCGCCAAAGTCTTTTGGCTAAGTCGAGTTCGTTGCCTGAGTCTTTTGTTTATCGACCTTTTCTGGGTGGGTATTTCCCCAATTTCTCTTTGACAGCCAAATTTGTGAGCTTTTGAGAGCACATAGCAAGTAATTAGCATGAGTTTCCCGAAAAGTTTATTGAGCTTCTCTTAAAAGCTTACACTAACTAATATTACTCATACGCCATGTGGTCTTTTTGGGGAAGGTAATTGCACTAGCATACACCGAACTGAGCGTGATCTGTCTTAAAATTTACTGCTGTGTAAGCGCCAAGTTTGTTGCCTGAGTCTTTTGTTTATCTATGTAAACTCTTACAGCACGCCACGAGTCATTAGCAAGGGGATCGCCGTGAGTTTATTGCGCTTATCTAATCTGGAGTCAGAAAAAGCCAACACTATCTATTGATTAATATTGCCCCGCTCCTGCCAGACCGTGAGTGGCGCTAATTGCATAATCATCACCGCTATATACGATTTGCATGCAATCCTCTCTCTATATAAATGTATATCAGTTTTATGGCTACTGTTGTTGCCATGTTGGTCTACACACGGCCACTTCTTAACACTCGCCTGACTTAACACATTCGTAACAATTGCGCAGCAGCCTTTGTGTATTGAATACTAATTAACACACATCATGGAAGAGTGTGTGTGTGAGACGTCACAGGTGCCATCTTTCGGCCAGCGATTGATTATGTGGCCGGGCGTGTTGAAACGCTCTTGGCTGCGGTTTACAACGGCACTTACCTTACCCAACACAGCCGCCCGGCGGCTCTAATATGTTTGGCGTCTCTGTTTTCGGGCCGGGCAAAATGTGCCAATGGCATGACACCAATTTCCACTTAATTTTGGCTATGGACAGGCCACAAGACAAGCGCAGCTGTTTGACCCACTTGCGGGGATGGGTGGTGGTGGGAAAGTCAAATGGCTTTAACCTTTCGGCTTGTGCAAACAATCCGTAATTGCAAATGGTAGCAATTCAAAATAATTGAGTAAATCTATTTTAATTCCAACTCTGGCAAGAAGACAGCCACCAAACCGCCATGGAAACTGGGAGTGGGAGTCCGCAAGGCGAGGAGGGGCCATCAATTTTGTGGCTGTTTGGTTGTGATTGCCTTTTGATTGTCTCTGCCTAAATAAATGGGAAAATGCCATGGTTAACCAGGGAAAAGTTGGAAAATTAACAAGAGATGTTTACGATCGTTTTGAGGCGCAAAATAAAAAGATTTTGGGATGTTCGTATCGCATTTAATAATAATAATAGAATTTCCAAAGATAAAAATCATCATTGATTTACTTTTTTACAATTTATTAAACAATTATAAATGCGATTTCTATTTTATAATAAAAAGATGACCCAAGAGAAGGAGATAAACAAATATTTCCAAAGAGCATGAAAAACTTTTGAACTTTGTGATTAAGCGTAAAGCCTTTTGTTATTTTTTTTGGCTTACAGATCCATTGATATGCTTGTTAATTTCTTTTTATTTTGTGAAACATCAAAGGAAGACACATTTGTTAACAATTGTTCAAAGAGTATTGTTTGTGGGGTTTTTACATTTCCCAGCCGCCAGATGAAAGAGATTTTCTGCTATCTCCGGCTTCTCTTTTGGCTTACTTAATTTATTAACCAAGCGGCCGGTTGCCTCCTCCATAATTTAAGCATTTTCCCCCCCAAATTCAACAAAATGCATAAAAATTTCCTTGAGCCGGAGGAGGAGCTGCTGCAGCAGCTTGTGTCGCATTTATTTAATGCGCAACTCATCAAGCCGCAACGAAAATGACAACTTTTGGCTAAGCCTTTGTGTGTATGCTGCTAAGCCATTGTTGGATGCGTCTTCAGCTTCATCTGATGATGCTGCTCTTGCTGGGGCTGCTGCTGTGGCTGCGTCTGTGGCTATTGCCATTGTCATTTGGCATTGTCTTTGAGGAGAATTCATTTGCCTGAATTATGCGTGGCCAGAGATGGGGTAAAAGTTTTCCACATTTGTGACGAATAATCGAGTCCCCAGAAAAGCAGCAAACCATCTGCATACGCAATGGTCATAGCCAACTTCAACTGCAACCAGTTAACAGTGATGATGCTGATGCTGTGCAGCTGCGATGGCGCATTTAAAATGCATTTATCTCAATTACGAGCTGAAAAGCAACAAAATCGCTTGTTTGCAGCGAAATGAAAACGAAACGAAACGGAATGAACGACGCATTGTTTGCGGCAGCAAAAAAAACTTTCACTGCCAGCGCAAAACTAAAACAAAAGCAATCAAGTTGCGGGCGGGAACGGATGAAAGGGTCTCGTTCCTCCATTCCGCCCAAAAAATAAAGAAACAAGGGAGAAGATAAATACAAATCCCAAGCAGAGTATTGTTAATTAAAACAAATAAACTGAAAGCAGGCAGAGCAACAAAACGATTGTAAATTATGCATGGCGGTGGAGAGCGAAAGAAAGAGAAATGGCCGAAAGCCAGTTTCCGGCGTCCTTCACTCAAGGCCGTTTCGAAATGGAAGCGGCACGCAGACGCATTGTTGCAGCTGCCCAATGATGGCTGATGGTGATGATGATAATGCAGCTGCTGCTGCTGCTGATGATGATGATGATGATGGGGCAGCTGTCAGCAGAGTGCAGGCTTACGTAACCCGATCCGTACCGATCCCGGATTAGCCCGGGCCGGACTCCGCCTGCCTGCCTGCAACTGGCCAAAATGTAAATTGAGTCTTGGCCAGTGCCAGTTGCATCACGGTGCGTGGAAAGGAAAACAAAAACAACAACAACAAATAATTTTCTGCCAGCTGGCAAAACCAGTTAGTTCGCCAAAAAAAAGATATACAATATTTCATAACCGAAAAACCATCTATACATAAAGTGTTTGCAAAATGTGTTAACTATTATGCAAAGCTGTCGAAGCGCCAAGTCACGTTTCTTGGGGGCAGTTTCCACAGCTTCCACAGCCTCAGCAGAGCTTCTCTGCAGCTTCCTAGTTTCCCGGATTGCATTGCCAAACAAAATCAAGTTCAAAATGTCAAGTTTGAGCCAAGACATAAAGGAAGCGATCGACGGAGCTGAGCACAAGCTGCAAAAAAATAAAAAAAAAACCGCCAGGCAGCTGCTCCGCTGGTGCTTGAACTCGAAATGAAAGTGAAAAGACGACGGCGCCGGCTGCAATGCTGCCGAGCAGAGCGAAAAAAAGCGAAGAAAAAAGCTAAAAAAAGCAAACTCTTACTTTCCAGGCAATTGTTTTTGCTGCTCGGCTGACCAGGCATTCAGCAGATACTTTGGCATTGGGAGTTCTGAGCCAGGTCGACTACAGAGACCACTTTTTAGAAAGAAATCAGGCTAAGAATTTGGTTTAATTTGGAATTTTGTATTTTTCAACCTTCTGTTATTCCTTGAAATTCATTTATAACATTATATCTAAGTTGTATTTGCAAATCTCCATTGACGCTTTTTTTTTTTGAAGCATTCGTGTTAATATTCATCATTTTGCAAGACATACTTTCCTAATTAATCAATTAAACGTTGATGTGCTAATTAAAAGCTTTTTTTAAGGCAATAACTCTATAGTGGCTTGTGCAAGGGGAATGGCTTGGCCATTTAGAGCTTTAAATTTAAATAAATTTCCACATTTCGAAAGGATTTATATGTTTATTACCTCATAAATTAAACACCATTACTTTATGGCCATTCACTTTCCGTGTACTTTAATAGTTCTTTTTGATTTTATGCATTTTTCATAACAAAAATAGAGTTGCTTTTGGTTTGGAAATAAAAACTACTTTTTAAATTTAAAATTACAAGTTAATAGCTTATTTTAAAGGGGTTAATACTGAAAAGAGTCTATTTGATGTTGCCATAAATAAACTGAAAGTTAGACAGGATTCTCAGTACTATTCAGATGGGTTTTTAATGAGACTTTATTTAATTAAGGGTTTAAAATATTGGTAGCTAAGAAATCCCTTTAAAAAGAAAGAACTTCTTTAAGAAACCCAAATGCCTCAAGGGTCAAGTTTGGGGACTAAACATCACCTCTTGTTTGCCTTTGCATTTTCAACACATTCATTCATTTCCTTCTATCGTTAAACGTAAAATGTAAAAACAAGACAAACAAAAACAACGAAATCCGCAGAAAAAAGTAAAAAGGGAAATTAAATAAAAACAGCAGCATGATGACGGTTTTTCCAGTTTTCCCAGATGCTTTTATCGCGGCGACAGGTTTCCCAAAAAATTTAAAAAAAAAATAAAAAAGAAAAACAAGCTTGTGACCGAGGAAACGCGTGTTGCAGTTGCAAGTTTGCGACGGGTTTTTCGCTTAAATTGATGATTTTAAATTAATTTGCGGCGGTATTAATGGGAATTTAATGCGCAAAGCGGAGATTACGACTGTCCATTTGGGCAATGCATTTATGAGCTTCACTCCCACACAACCCGACACTGGAATTAGCCGAAAACAGGTTTCTCCACACACACAGGAAAATAATATATCTGTTTATATCTGTTGCAGGCAATTAAGGAAGTAATTCGTGGCCAGAGTCGCGATGCAGTGCAACATGCGAGCACATCAAACCGCTTGAAACGTGGAACGTGGTTCGTGGCTGTTAAAGCGTCAACAGCAATTGCCATAATTGCCATTGGAGCACCGCACACAACAGTCCAATAACCGCTGGACCAGCAGCTAGCAGGCGCAGCAGCAGCAGCAGCAGCAGCCACCAGCAAACACACCCGTCCGTCACCCAAGTTCCAATCCAATCCCATCCCGACGCCGCACCCGGTCCAATCCAATCCAAACCGATCCAATCCGATCCGAACGAAACCCGCCACACGAGCCATCGGCGGCAGGCACTGCAAATCAAGCTCAATTGCGCCGGAAAATCCCCAAAACACCGACGATCCAAAGACCAGTACCCGTACCCAGACCCAGGCCAAGACCAAGCCGAGACCAGGCCAAAAAAACCAGCAGTGTGGGGAGAGATCAATGAACGCGGCACGCAGCTGACAGCATTCGGTATCCACTTTTCAGTATCCAAGCTCAGCGGAGCGTAGGAAAAGCGAAGCAGCTCAGCGGCTCAGCGGCTTGGGCGGCCATCGTTCAAGTTCAGGCGGCGCCAAGCAGGAAGTGGAGCGGCTGCACCTTAATTGGAGCCACAGGTAGAGCCACAGCCAGAGTCAGTGTCATTACCACCGACCAAAACGCCACTCACTCACTCACTCGCCGCTCATCCTGCTCGATGTAAGATGTTAGTGGCCAGCACACGCAACACCTGGAGATGGAGCCAACTCACGTGGGCCATTAATCTGCTCGCCTACTGCTCCGCAGTTAGTGCCTCCTCCAGCGTCACACCCACCACGCTCACGACAGCTGCTCTGCTGACGGGTCACCAGCTACTGCCTTGGCAAACGGCGGCAGCCACCTCCACCTCGCCCTACACCACGCCAGCCACTGCCCGGAATCTATATGCTCCGTACCAGAGCTTCAGCCAGCAGGATGACATTAGCTTCAAGGATGTGCGCCAGCGCAGCGATGGCACAGTATTCCAGTCCTTTGGTTCCTACCGCACTGCCCGGCAAATGAACGGAGGTGGAGCCCAGCGTCGCTCCGACTCCTCTGCCGGCGTGGAGATCATACCAGCTCCCTCTGTGGAACTGCCGCAGAGTGAGCTGATCACGGTGCCCAAGCAGCTGGTGCCCACGCTGCCGGAGAATGTGACGCGGCAGGGCAGGAGGCGCAACTACATGTACATCCCACTGCAGACGGGAGGAGAGGCCTCGGGAGGATCGGGAGCACTCCTGCAGCTGCGTCCCAGCCGGAATGCCACTTTGTCGGCTCTGGGACCACCTGCCGATGGCGTGGCAGCGGTGGCTCATGAGTTCGCCGCCGAGCTGGCTACCCAGGGAAGTCCAGAGCAGCAGCGTCTTGAACTAGAACTCGATCCGGAGCGTAATGAGCGCACGGAGCGCAGTGATCTCTTGGCCTCGGCCAGCTCCACGGATAAGCTGGAGTATGCAGAGCCCCCGGAGAACACCAGTCGCCGGGTGGGCTTCCAGTTTCCCAGCTACAGCCTGAAGCCGGCCAGTCCCTTCCATCCGCAGGCCTATCGCGAAGATAATCCCATTTTCGGTGAGGCTGGAAGCGGTGGTGGCTACGAACCGCAGCCTTACAGCGAGGATGCGGCAGCAGTTCCACCACCCACGCAATATGAGCAGCATGAGACGAGGCACACCCGCCAGCTGTACTTTGACACGGACACCGCCTCCTCCTCCAGCTTTGAGTTCCCAGGCCTGGTGAGCAACACCAAGCCCCATGGCCTCAAGATCTATCGCGACGATGTGACCAAGTTTGGTGATATTAATGGACCCATTACCGCTTTGCCTCAGCAGAGGCCACAGCGTGGTTTCTACTTCGGGGACACGGAATTCCGGACAGGACCACCGGCTCCTATTCGCCAGTTTGGACCGCAAAAGAACTTCCAGGAGTACGTGGCCCCCGGCGAGTATCAGGGATCGCGGAAGAGTCGCTATTATCCGTACAAGTCCTCGCGTAGTCCACGAGTGGTCTTCCCAGCCAACGACAATGTGGGCACCACAGGACCCAGTGGACCTGCAGGAGGCAGCGGACCCTCCGGCAATGGAGTTTACTTCAGCGATAATATAGCTTTCAGGTGAGTGTTTAATTAAATAATTTAAATTATGGAAAATATTAATTGTAATATTATGAAATATTTTTAATAATTAAATATTACTAATTAATTATTAATTAAATTAAAATATCCAAAAATAGGGACCAGAACTTTGGCATTAATGAACTCTCAGCTGTGCAGGATGTGCGCAATGACTACAGCCTGCAGGACTTGGATAGCGCCTCGGAGGCCACCAGCAGTCCACAGTCGGCCAGCACATTCAAGGAGAAAGGTAAGTGCCTCAGATCCTCCGATCTATACGTACCCGATCCCTGGTCCCCGCATTTGGTAGGGCTTAGGAATGGGGCTTCAGTCAGCCGCTGGGACACTGCTTGCACTAGGCCACGTAACCCCCAGAGACCAGAACGCAGATAATCCTCGATAGCCTTGACACCACGAAACCCCCAGAAAATACACACACACCCAGAACCCAGAACCCCCAGATTGCAACTCGTTTCAACTCCCCCCACCATTCCGACAGTCGACATCACAACGGACACGGAGTGCCAGCATCGCGGCGGCACCTGCGAGTTCTTTCTGGGCTGCTGGCTATCCGGCGGCCTCATTCAGGGCACCTGCGACGGACTCCTGCGTGGCTGTTGCCACCGCACGGCCAAGTCGGCCAATTTGGGCAGCTCGGACTTCATTGGCAATGCCGTGGATCTGACCGATCTGCCGCAAAAGAACTTTGGACCGGTCAACAACGAACCCAGTGAGTGTGGCAGCCTCAGCTCGAATGCAAGCCAAAACAAATCAAAAATCAAAAACCAAAATTCCAAAACCAAACAAAAAACAAACAACTCCAAGCACGTGCACACTAAACCAAAAAAATAAATATAGAAATATTTTTAAGTAAAAAATAAAAGCAACGAAATAGTTGAGAAATAATTTGCATGCCAACTCCTCTAACCATTTACGTATAGTTTGTAGTTCGTTTTGTTTTCAACATCTTTTGTTGTTATCTTTATAGTTGTTGTTATGTTATGTATGTAGTTATGCACTCGTAATTCACATTTGTTATTGTTACACTCTTGGGTAGTTTTCAGTGCCTAATTAAGCCAACTATTTGGATATATAAACTGGGACGGTGTGGTGCATATGGATGCCTATAACGCACGCTACTAAACCACCTGCCAAGGAGGCGAGATTGGAAAGAAAGGCTGCAAGAAATAAAAGGAGAAATATATATATATATTTGTATATATATAAATTTAGGTTTAATTGCCCGGCATGAGCATGTTAATTACCACAGCACGCTAATGATAATTAAGCCATATATTACACATAGCTTAACGGCATTATGCTCCATGTCCAACGCGTTGGACCCCGAAAACACCAACTCCAACTCCAACTGCGACTTTGACCCCAAAAATCCCATCCAAATCCCACCCAGTCGAGACCCGCACAGAGACTAAGACGAAAACCGAAACCAAAACCCAAACCAGAGACTAGAAAGCTGAGCTCCAACCGGCAGCGGCTGCTTGTTTGCCTAATCGCTTGCTTTGTGTGGTCACCCCGTTGTTAATGCTTCACTAATCCAAACCGAACCCAGAGATCCCTTCTTTCCCCCTCCCCGTCCCCTAGAAGCCAAGTGGCCAGTTGGATATATCCGAGACTTATTCCCTTTCCTGCTGTTCTTTCAGGCTGCGGCATTTCGCTGGCCAAACAGACGGCCCAGCGCCGCATTGTGGGTGGCGATGATGCTGGCTTTGGCTCTTTCCCATGGCAGGCCTACATTCGCATTGGCTCCTCTAGGTGAGTGTCTCCTTTCGAGGATCTATATTAACTAAATAAATCTAATATAAATCTATATAAATCTATATAAACTATTCCTTGGTCTTTCCAGGTGCGGCGGCTCGTTGATCTCGCGGCGTCATGTGGTCACCGCCGGTCACTGTGTGGCCCGGGCCACTCCCCGCCAGGTGCACGTCACCCTGGGCGACTACGTGATCAACTCGGCCGTGGAGCCGCTGCCCGCCTACACCTTTGGCGTTCGACGTATTGATGTGCATCCTTATTTCAAGTTTACGCCGCAGGCGGATCGCTTTGACATCTCAGTGCTGACGCTGGAACGCACTGTGCACTTTATGCCACATATAGGTGGGTTTTCTTTTTGGAATAATCATTATTTATTTCAAATTAATCCCCTTTATGTATATTTGCAGCTCCCATTTGCCTGCCGGAGAAGAACGAGGACTTTCTGGGCAAGTTTGGCTGGGCCGCTGGCTGGGGAGCTTTGAATCCCGGCTCTCGGCTGCGTCCCAAGACACTGCAGGCTGTGGATGTGCCAGTGATTGAGAACCGCATCTGCGAGCGCTGGCACAGGCAGAATGGCATCAATGTGGTCATCTACCAGGAGATGCTGTGCGCAGGCTATCGCAATGGAGGCAAGGACTCGTGCCAGGGTGATTCAGGAGGACCCCTTATGCATGATAAGAATGGGAGATGGTACTTGATAGGTGAGATTTATTAATGAGGGATTTTTTGAACTATTAAATAATAAATTCCATTTAAATCTCCTCCAGGCGTGGTCTCTGCTGGTTACTCGTGCGCCTCTCGGGGCCAGCCGGGCATCTATCACAGCGTAAGCAAGACCGTAGACTGGGTGTCCTACGTCGTTGGACTGACGATGAACATCTAGGCAAGAAGCGGACAGGAACGTAACGGAATGGCTTATTTATTCTCATCTATCAGCATCAGCATTCGCACCTGCCTGCTAAGTGGGCCACAGATTGTTTTGTATATAACTCACTTCATTCTGCTTCTGATTCGGAACTCGGCGCCGATTTAATTTATGGTTACACCCGACCAGAGACATCTATATAAATATAAATATATACATAATGTAATTGAACAAATTAGCGCAGTACAATTTAGCGTTTAGGATTGGCTGTGTGCGTCTGCAAGACGTGCACGTGTGCGATATTATTGCAAAACTAAAATTCCCTAAACTAAAAGCCTTAACTTAATTATATTTGATAATTACGGTCTAATTTACTTAGTCATATGCGCTGTTATGTAATTTTAAAAACTATTTATGAACTACATATTTCGTGTGTAAATAAATTATATGAAAAATGTTGAAATGAAGTTGGAAAACACGTCGAAGAACGTTTATTAACCAAAACAAACGTCTTGAAAAATTTAAGAAGCCATCCATTCTTGCAGTTACTTCCGTCTTCTGTCTGAGGATGTTGTTATTGTGGCTGTTTGAGTGGCAGACGCGGCAGATAGAGCTGCTGATAGGGTATTCCGGCCGGGGGCCATGCACTCTCGGCATCCTGGTAAAAAACATTCCCTCCTCCTCCTCCTCCTCCGCCCATAGCCCTGTCCTTTAACTGCTGTTCCATTACACGGAATAGGGTGAAAACCTCATGGTAAATCTTGTAATAAATTACTGTTCGGAGGTGAGTGAATAAATATATGAAATAAATACTATATGCCCCGGTGACTCACCCAAAACGAGTGTAAACACCAAAAGACACATTAAAAAGGTAGAAAGGTCAATAAACAAGCCAGCGGTCGCATAGAAAACACCCAAATATAGAGCAAAGCCGAAACTAACGCCATGACAGATCAACCAGGGATACATTAAGCAGCTTGAGTCCTTGGAAAGGGTATTATAGGGTACATTAAGTGGGGTCAAATGTAACTAAAGAAAGACATTTACCCGGGCGATACCAATGAGCAGCAGCATGCTGACGCCCATGTTGATCAACGACAGCCCGTACGCCAAGGAGCTAAAGATATCCAACACTGTGTGTGTGTGATAGGGATCGATAGGGATCAATCAATCCAGGATCTACTGATTTATTCTCTGTGCAACTTACACTTGATCGTGAACTGCTGCTCTGACACTGGCACCAGTTTGAAAGGCCATTGTGCGAACAGCAGCTCAATGTCCGGCTGCAGGTGCATGGTCAGTGCCGAGCTGAAGAGGATGACGCTCGAGAAGATCACACTTAGCCAGCCCATGATAATGACATTGTACTTGAGATTCTGGCACTGCACATACGAAATGCCAGAGGTCATTGCCAAGGCGACTGAGTTGCTGCGCGGACGCTGTGCATCGTGGATTCCCATGATCACCGTTCGTTGGGAGTCAACTTAACGTACGACTTGCCGGGCTCTGCCGGTTGTTAGTTTCCGATTTTTTTTGTCGGGTGTCTGCTGTCTGTGTTGTGTTCTCGGTTACAAACAACGATGTACTGAGGTCAAAGCTTCTAGGAACCAGGTGACATTTATGGATGGAGATCAAAGCCAGCTGGGATTCCAAGGCAAAACTCTTTCCACAAGAGAGTCGTAATCAAAGCATATTAATATCTTTCCGATTAGTCTTGCCACTCAATGGAATTTCATATCCCCACAAAGTGTTACTAATTAGTTCTCACTTTTACCCACCAAGACCTGAATGAGTGCTATTTAGTAACCCTGCTTAATATGCTAATCCCACCTCTAAGTCCGTCCAGCCGGCGACAAATTAGAAAGTTACATAAATAAATGTGTGGCCCCCATTTCGGTGAGTGGTGGTTCTCCTTTGTGCGAATGGATGGATGTTATGGCCTAACCCAAAAAGAGAGAAGAACTGTTCCCATTCCTCGGCCAGATGCCAGCGGTTGTTGCAATTATGTCGCATAAAATAATTATAACAGACTGGGAGAAGAACATTTCCTGCGCCGCTGGCGGCGTCATCAGCATTTCGTAATAATTAGTGAAGATGAGGAAGATCATCATCAAAGCAGCAGCCACAGCAGCAGCAGAATAAGCAGCAGCTGGGGAACCCGAACCCGAACCCAAACAAGAACCAAGATCAACCTGTTGCTGCGTTATGTTAGTTTGTGCTTGGCCAGCGGCGCGTGCGGTTGTCTCCAACTTTTACCATCTTCTCCTGGAGAAGAACTTCTCGGTTCTCGGTTCTCAGTTCTCTTCTTCTCCATTGAAAATGTGTGAAACTCTGGAAAACTGATTCAAAACTGTGCCAATTCTCTGACAGTTCCCGCTGGCACAGTTCCCATTATGATTGTTATATAAAAATCCATTAGCCGACCCCCAGAACTCGTTCGTCTATCAAGGACACAGATCTCTTTCACTGTCCGCCGTTCTAGTGCTGGTGGTGAGTCATCTCGACCAGACAGGCCCATAAACAGTGGCGGCTTCTAGTAAAAGTGGAGCAGAGCAATAATAGGAAATGTAAGAAGAAAAGAGCCGAAGCCAGCTTAAAAAGTGAATAAAAACTGTCATGCTTTCATTGGCAACAAAAGCACGAGCGCTATTTAGCCCATTTCAATGGGCGTGTTGATGTGATCCTCCGTGCAAATTGTGACCCGGAAAAAGATCAGAAAATCACATCAAGATGCAGTTGCTTCTATGGTTGTTTGTAATCCTTCTAATCCTCTGCCATTTAAGCCAGAGCCAAGCTAGTGAGTAATGTAAATAAGATATAATTTATTCAAAAATATCGTGAGAGTCTCCTTTAGACATCCTCAACACTTTGCTGGGCGTGCCGGCGGAGTGCGTCCACCAGAGCGGCGTTTGGCCCTGTAAGCTCAGCTTCTCCTGCTGGCTGCAGGGTGGCAAACATGCCAAGGGCTGTGGCAGTAACAAGTGGCTCTTCAGCTGCTGTGTCGCTGAGCCGCACCACCAGCACCTGCTGCACCACCAGAGTCAGCTGCAATCATCCTCACCGCTGGCCAATCTCGTGGAATATGGCAAGCTGAAGTTAAATCTCAACCTGAATGGTTTGCCCAAGCGAATCATGCTGCGGCGGCGCGATGACAACGAACTAATGAATCTGAAGGTAAGGGGAGCTAATTCCACAGGTCCTAGAATCGTATTTAATTGGAAAATTGTCGGGGACTAGCAGGTGCCATTGGGGAACTCAATCTAGGCTTGGTTCTACTTTTTAGATTCCGCCAACTGGTTTATCACCTTTTCCAAACCCTGACACTAAAGATTATATGTTAAAAATAAGAAATACAACTAAATAAATTCCAGCCCGAGTGTGGAGTTCCAAGAACAGCTCAGAATACCCTGCAAAAGCGCATCATTGGCGGTCGTCCGGCTCAGTTTGCCGAGTATCCGTGGCAGGCCCACATCCGCATTGCCGAGTATCAGTGCGGCGGAGTACTTATCTCTGCCAATATGGTGGCCACCGCCGCTCACTGCATCCAGCAAGCACAGCTGGCAGACATCACCGTTTATCTGGGTGAGCTGGACACCCAGGATTTGGGCCACATTCACGAGCCGCTGCCCGTGGAGAAGCACAGTGTCCTGCAGAAGATCATCCATCCGCGCTTTAACTTCCGCATGACGCAGCCGGATCGTTATGACCTGGCCCTGCTGAAGCTGGCCCAGCCCACGGCATTCACGGAGCATATCCTGCCCATCTGCCTGCCCCAGTATCCCATCCGGCTGATAGGCCGAAAAGGACTAATTGCAGGCTGGGGCAAGACGGAGGCACACATGGGCCATGCGGGCACCAATATGCTGCAGGTGGCCAGTGTTCCCATTATAAGTGAGTCTTTGAGATGTTTTTTCTGGCTAGAATTCACTATTCTAGATTCTAGCCACCTTGGACTGCATTCGCTGGCATGAGAGCAAGCAGATTAATGTGGAGATCAAGGCAGAGATGTTCTGTGCCGGCCACTCCGATGGGCATATGGATGCCTGCCTGGGTGAGTACTAAACGCAATTGATTAAAATGCTTTATTAGAGTTGAGAATATTTCAAAGTTAAAGAGTAAATAATTATTTATTTTAATACATTTTTAGTTTATAGTTTTATTTTGTATTTACTTTATTGTTGGAGTAATTAAATGTCTTTGATAGAAATTTAGTTTGACCACAAAAGTCAAAGGTTGCTTCTACCAAAAGCAGTAGTTAACAAAAAAGTTATTAACCCAACAAGGCATACTTTTAGGCTTCAGCCTTGACTGCGTTTTAATGGCTTTTTAAGTTTGATTTAATTTCTGAATTAATCCGTTTTAAATTAAAATAATAATACTTTAGAATACCTTAAATTTAAAAATGATTTTGTAATGCAATTCCAATGGTACACATTTAACGAAGAAGGAGGAAAGTTCAAAAAGAAAATATTGGATGAAATACATAATTATTATTGTTATTTATTTGTTTATTACTACGTAGTCATTCTGAATTATTTTCTGGAAATTTCTTATACCATTTATGGGCTTTATTTTAAAAATAAAAGCTAGCAACAGGATTCAGAAAAGTGCTTTGAGATTTCGTTTCGTATCTGATGTATCTTTTGACCTTAAACTATTTCTAAATTCTGAATTAAAGTTAAATTTGACGTGTTATCTTTTATTTATTGATTTGTTTATTTATTCCAATTCCCTAAAAATTATAAAATAATTATCCTACTACACCCAATCCCTTCCAGGCGATTCTGGGGGTCCCCTGGTGGTCAAGGAGCGTGGACGTTTTGTGCTGGTGGGCATCACAAGTGCGGGCTTTGGCTGCGGAGTGGATCATCAGCCAGGTAAGATACCTATAAGGTATGCAATCCTCCAGAACCTTCAACAGTATCCCTTTAACAGGCATTTACCACAACGTTCAGAAGACTGTGAGGTGGATACAGGACGTGGTGGCGCGCAACGAGTCGTAGCAGATAGATATGCTTCCCCCCCGGAGTCCCACCCATCTCGAAATGCAACCCATCTCATTAGTTTACAGCTCGTAGCATTATTAGGCAATGGAAATGTGCAATCCGCCACAATATTTATTAGATTTAATAAACATAACAATTACAATTAGCTAATTGTGCAGTGGGCTTGGTTTTTTGGGGGGGGAGCGACCTTGAAACGCCACCCACCGCTGCCGCAAAAAGAGTGAAAAGCAAGACAATCGAGCGCCTTGTTGGAGCTGGGTTATGTCACTGCCGCTGGCCTATTTGGTGGAGTGCCACAAATGGCACAATCCCTAACTGCTGGCGGTAATTTGTACATTAGGCACATTATACCTGGCCGAAACCTGGTTGCTCAATTGGTTGCGCAGTGCAATTTCTGTCGGGGATTGCCATTGCTGCACTGCAGCAACAAAGTATTATCTACATACACAAAGTATAGGCCTCTGTCCGGTGGCATTGAAATCGGAAATGTGTGTCATTGATAACCATAGTTGGGGCCAATAATTATTGACCAGCAATTGGCTGGTTAATTGGAAAACTTCTCTTCTCGTACGCGAAAATGCCACGCTTGAGATGAAGCCCGCTGGCGTTTTCCTGCTGCAATTTGTATGGCAATTGTTGGTTTTGCTAAAACACCAATTTGTGTGAGGGAAAACGCGACTTCCTCTTGGTTTTGGTGTTTATGTTTGTCAAGGGAGAGAGGCAAAGAAATTGCAGATTAGTCATGGCGGCAATTAAGCGGTTTATGCGTTATAAAATTGTGAAGAGTAGTTAAAGCTGGGTTTTATATACTATCCCCAAAAGAGGTAGAGATTTATCTGTGGGTGAATAAATAAATAATAAAAAAGAGAGCAGAGTATAGGGTTTAATAATAATATGTTTAATAAATTAACTTGAATTTTAGTTCAGTATTGTTTACTTATTGTTTTACATATAATTACAGATTCTCACTTACTAAAAATTATTACTAAGTACATGAGTCGCTGGCCTTCCTTTTTTTAAGCTTTTATCTATATTTACAGCTATGGATTTGCTTAAGATTTTAATAACAAATGAATCATCTGTTCATAGATTAATTTATTTAACAGAAAATTGCCTTAAAGTATCAGTATTTAAATGAAATAATGGCAAGCTTTGCTTTTTATTAAGTGCCGATGATGGACTACATCAGGGATATTTTTCTCACCTTCTTAACTTTGAAATTGTTTTATTTTCTTTTATTATTAAAGTCTAGTTGACTCTATTGATGTATTAAATAAATGAATTCATTCAAATCATATCATAAATAAGGTCAAAAATCAGTTTACTTTTACCTAAAAGAATGCCAAAGCTGAGATAAGTTTTAGAAGACAGCAGAGATAAAATAAACCAACAAAATGACATTAAAATTAAATATTAATCTCATGAATTCATTTCATTCTCTAAAATAAAATCCTATTTCATATCTCAACCTCACAAATACATGAAATCTTTACCATAAACTGAGTAAACTTGGCCCGCAGCGGCAGCAACATGCAATTGCCAGGTGAGCGACAAAACTTGTTGCCTTGGCCACTCTTCTTCTTTTCACTTTCGTTTTCAGTGCCGCATCTCTTTCGCTCTCTCTATACCTGCCTCTACCTCTGCCCCCATCTTTCTCGGCTCCACAATCACCGCCACCGTCACCGTCTCCGTCTCCGCTCTTTGGTGACTATTACTCAATAGTCGCACACTCCGCTCCGGGCTCACCAACCAAGTCGCCGAGTGTTGATGGCATTTTGATTTTGAATTTGTCAGCCGACCGCCAACTGTTTATTAAGTGTTTCGACGCGGCGGCAAACTGTTCGCGAAGAGCGGCTGCATTTGGCAGCAAATTATAAGGAAACTAAACAAAGAAAAACGGGGAAGAAGAAACGAGACTAAAGTGTAAAATATTAAAGATACTCGGAGAAATATTGCCAAAGAAAAAGACACAAGCGACAAGGAGAGTGGAGAAAATTGTAAATTTAATATATTTTTTAACTGGGTCGGGCTGCTATGCAAACGAGGTGTGATTATTCAATCAAAAACTCGCGCCGCTACGTGAATTAAGTGAAACACAATTGCAGAAATCACAGTGACAGCAGCCGCAGAGTGTAAACACAACAGCAGCAACGACGAAAGTATTGCAAAATGCGAAATCCAGCACTGCGGCAACTGCTCATGTTTCTTGCAACAGTTGCCACCGTTGCCTCTGCTGCCCAAAGCAATTACAATTCGGTTTACAACGAAGTGATCACGCCGGAGCTCAAGCAGGCCATTGATAAGGAGTTGCCCAAGGAGGCCAAGTTCTTCGATGAGCTGGACTGTGAGTAATCATTAGCCTAGAGCCCCCTCTTCCTCCCTCAATACCCACCCCAAACACTGCAGTCAAGTCAAATCGAGTTCGTTGCCTAAGTCTTTCGTGTTGCCTTGCACAATTTGCATATTAGTTAACACGCCATGCTTAACCTTGATCTTCGCTGGCTGCCGCCCATCGATTGGGTGTCAAGTTCGAACAAACCAATTTCCCAACAACAACAACAATAACAACAATAGCAACCGGGAAGAGTTTCTCCTTCCCTTTGGCAAGCGAAAGTTTTCAGCATTCCATTTGCGTGTTCTTGGGTCGCCCTTCATTTATCTCTCGCTTAATTGGGACTTTCCAAGAGAAAGAGACACGAAAACCAATTAGCCGCGGCTTAAAGGTGATTACACATCAACATGCAGATTTATCTCATCTCAGGGCCGGGTCATAAAGAAAGCCAAATGTTTTTCTGTGAATGACCAACAGCCAGCTAGCCCGGCGAAATATATATGATAAATCCGAGCAACAATCGCCAACGAATGAAGGCGGATTGGCGGGCCGAATCACTGGCTGCACAAGTTCAATGGCAGCGGATATATGTAATACGAGTATGAGAAAAGCAAAAGTGTTTCCAGATACAGATACACACACATAGACAGGCAGGAAAATCAACTGCAATTAACTTCAATTGCACACTCGCAACAGCCAGCATTGGAAAGTGTTAACCGCAACAGCGTCGCCGTGAGTCGGCCATTTTCCCCAAAAGATTATAGATTATTTGGCCTGGCCTTTTATGTAAGCAAAAACCTTGGCCAAAATAAAGAAAAAAAAAATAAAACCAAACGACAAACAAAATAAAAAACAAAGTCCAATTGAAGTCGAACAAATCGATGGCCCGCCAGCAACATGTAGCCAGCCGCTAATGTCTTGGCAACATTAATTGGTAACAAGTCGTTGGCAACATTGCTTGGTAACAAGTCTTGGCAACAACGCCTCTCTTTTGGAGTTGCTCCGCTAGTGAAATGGCTAAATGCGGCTAAGGCGGCCCGATCTTTCGCGTCTTCGGACTCGGCTTCCAGCTGCCAGCTCTCGGCTCGTTGGCTTGGCGGCCGCAAAAGCTTGGCTTAGTTCTGAGGCGATTTTCCCGACGCGCGGTTGCTTTTTTATCTACTCGCTCCCCTCGACAGCTCGTCAGCTCCGGCAGCTCGGTAGTGTGTGCGCATGCGTAAAGAAAGATAATTCAGAAGCGGCGCAAAAGTGAAGATTTTCTTTTTTCGGGCCACAGCTACGCATGCGTGAACCGTGAGCCAATGAAAATAAAAGTGAAATCCTTGTGAATCTGTGGCAGGATCTGTGGCATCGCGGCAAGACTCACTTGCAGTGAATAACAAGCTGTCATAAGTCCGAAAGCGAAAGTGCAAGTACCCCGTGGAAAGTGAAAGTCCACTCGAAAGTCCTCTCTGCAGTTGGCTGACCATGTCGCTGCCAAGGCACTCAAAGGACACCTGGCTGCGGCTAGTGTGGCTAGGATTACTGGTTGCCTTACTGGCTATAAAAGATACCCATGGCCTGGGCTATCCCAGTGCCCAGCAGGAGCACGACATGCTCATCCTGGATGCCCTGTCGCGGCGCAGTGGAACCGGCTACTATGGCGAGAACAGTGTGATGGAGATGCTTTCCCGAAGTATTACTTAGTTCCTTCGACCAATTTGACTTGACTGTCTCCTTTCCCCCTAGCTATACTCCTTTTCTTCCCCCTGCATTTTCCCTTACCTCCAGACTAATCTCTGTCTTTGCAGTGATACCGCAATCGTGCCGCTTTCGTGGCCACAAATTCGAGTGCGGCCTGTCCATCTCATGTGTCTTGGGCGGCGGCAAGCCGCTGGATCTCTGCTCCGGCGGCATGATCTGGTCGTGTTGCGTGGACAAAGATCTCGACGCGGAGGAGAGTCCGCATGCAGCTCCAGTCAACAACACGAGTGAGTATCGCTTCAAGCCCTTCCCCTGATCCCGAAAAAAAACAGGCAAATGGTTTATTCTGAAAGACATTTCGCCGCCTCCTGCCTTTCCCGCTCAATACCCTCCGAATCGCAAATTGCTGCGCTTCGAGTTATGCAACTCGGATTCGTATAATAGAGCAATAAATTAGCTTGCATTTCGAAAATGACAACAAATTGCTCTCTGCGCACAAGCAAACACAGACTTGGGCCCAGGCCTTGGGCAAAGTAGAGGAAAAAAACAAATAAATATAGTGAAAAGAAGGAGTTATCCTGAGGGGAAGAAAGGAGTCTTTTATTAAAAGTTTAAACTGGAATTTTTCGGAGCTAATACATAGATAGTAGAGTAATAAAATACTTGGAAATTCTAAGTTTTAAATACGAGTAAAAATATGTACATAAATACCTCTTTAAATAGGGAAATATAAATGATTGTATTTATTCAGAGCTAATCAAATAATCTAATAGATATATGCTAAAAAGGTTTGTATTTTAATTAATTTTATTTCCTAGCTGCTACTTTTATTTAAAGGTATTTAAAGAGGGTCTCAAAGGGATAAAGTTAATTAAAACATACGAAACATTAGTGCTAATTTAGCTAAACAGTAAAAGCAAAAAATATTCTTCCAAAATAATAATAGTCAGGAAATACACAAATATTTTAACAACTAATAATTATATATTTGTTATTTATATAATTCTTTTAGTGGAGAAACATCGAATTAAAAGAATAACTACTTATTTATATTTGTAGAGATTTAAGTTGGAGAATGAGTATCAGACTTAGTTGCCAAGGGTTTCCACTGAATGTAAAATAATACTCCTACATCTTTTCTATAGTTTCCCTTATAAAAATCCACCTAAACTACTCAAATCATGCATAAATTCCCTTGTACATTCACATTCCTTGCGGCTTCAGACGGTTTGGCTTGTTTTTTGGATCAATTGGCTGGCCATCAAGTGCATTGGCTATAACGTAATCGCAACCAATTACCAATTTCGGCAATATGTGCAGCAAGAATAGATACCCAAGAGAAGAGGTATATATATACTATATATTATGCCACACACGCATCAGTTTGGCCAACAGAGTTTTGTGTTTATTTAGTTGCCGAGTGTGTTTCATTTTTTATTTTGTGTTTTTTATTTTTCAGTTTTGGGTTTTCCCTCTTCAGCTGTTCCGCAGCTATTTTGTTGTGCTCTGTTTAATTTTCTAGATTTCTGCCTTCTTTTTCGACGGGCCATGTTACAAGCAGCAAAAGCATAAAAGCAACCTGAACAATAACAATGCATTACAAAATGTTATGAATAATTCTTAGTGGAAAATTTTTTCGTTTTCCATCCCGCCTGTCCCTCTTTCTCTCCCCCGAACTCGAGCACACATCAATCTCTGGCTCCGGCAACCTTTTTCTTTTACCGCAATTCAACTTAATTTTGAGAGTTTTTCTCCCCCCATTTTGGGCTAACCATTTCCTTGAAGCCCATTAAGAAGCGGGTTCTGTGGGCTTTCTTTGCCCGCTACAAGCTGGCAGTCGTGTGTAAAGTTTTCCCAAGACGTCTGGCGACAATGATAAAGCCAAAAACCAAAAAAATAAAACCCGAAATAAGCAAAACTCACTTGCGGAAATAAACGAAGGTGAACGTTTTCGCATTTAAAAGTGAAATTTTCGGTTTTCTTTCTTTGTTTCAATCCGTCTGAGCCCTGTGCCAGTGGTGGTGGTGTGCTTTTATTATTTTGTTTGCTTTCAAATGTGGGAAAAATCACAGAGCCAAAGAGTTACGGCATAGTCGCAGCCCCCGAAAGTGTTAATCAAGTCATGACGCCGTTCTGTGTCTCCCCCGAAATGTCTTTTGGATTGGTTTGAATTACGTGCGAATCGGTCGGCCGGCCAAAGTGTCTCCGCCTTGTGTCTTAATGCCCCAAACTGGCCGCTGCGTTGTCCATCTTCGGCTGACATAACTGGAGTCGTGTCTGGGGGTCTTTTTCTTTTTATTTGTTATGACTACCAGTTGGTTTATTTGGGGGAAAGTCAGACAGCAACTCGGAAAGTGACCTCTGAGCTGTCAGCAGGCTATTTCACAATAGGATAATGGAAAAAAAGAGATAAATGGGGATATAATTAAGGAAAAATGAATAAGAATATAGGAAATATGTGAAATAATTAAAGAATGCTCCCCTTTCAAGTGCAGATTTAAGTTAGGCAAAGATTTACCCCGCCAAAAGGACCATTGTCCTTGCTGGTCTGAGACTGGCTTCATCCTGAATCCCGATTCTCACACACAGGTGACATAATACACTTGCATGACATTTATCCTGACCTGTCGATGAATGCAAACAAGCCGCAGCACCATCTGCACCACCACAGTGGCAACGGCCTGTCAGCGGCCTCATCCACCACATCAACCGCTTCCTCCTCGGCACGGCCGGCTTATCCCAACTACGGTCACTACAGCACCAAGCGACCAACATTGTACAGCGGCTCCAATCCCTACAAGCCAGGATCCTCCAGTCGACCCTCGTCTGCAACTGCTTCCAACCTAAATAGTTGGGAGCATGAGTCCGGTGGACATGCCATCAATGGGATCACCAATCATCTGGACAGCTTCTTCGATGCGGATGCCCCGCCGCCGTTGGATTCAGCCGGAGTGGGCCCAGGACCACCGCCGCATGAGCCGCTGCCCAATGCCCAGGCCTTTGCGGTGGGCAATGTCCTGGATCTGAATGCCGGCGAGGCAGCGGATGAGTACCAGAGCGGCGGTGGCTACCACGATGCCAGTTATCGTCCAGTGCCGGGTACAAAGCAATCTCACACTCTCAATCTCTCTCCTCTCTCTGGCACCACTGCAACTGACTTTCCTCTTAGCTGCACCACATCACCACTCTCACTTACACTGTCACCACTCACTTGGATTTTTCCTGGATTCTTTAGCTCTTTATTTAATTTTAAGGATACATTTTGGGTTCCTTTAATAATGAGGATCTTTCTTTCAATTTTTTCTCCTTTCCAGGCTGCGGCGAGGTTTACACTCGTTCCAATCGCATTGTGGGTGGCCATTCCACTGGTTTTGGGTCACATCCCTGGCAGGTGGCCCTCATCAAGTCCGGTTTCCTCACACGGAAGCTCAGCTGCGGTGGGGCTCTGATCTCCAATAGATGGGTCGTCACAGCTGCCCATTGTGTGGCCACGTAAGTATATTTTTAATAAAGCCAAAGTTCCTGAATAGATTAAAAATAACAATGTCCTGCCAGCACCACCAATTCCAACATGAAGATTCGCCTGGGCGAATGGGATGTCCGGGCGCAGGAGGAGCGTCTCAACCATGAAGAGTATGGCATAGAGCGCAAGGAGGTGCATCCCCACTATAATCCCGCTGACTTCAAGAACGATGTGGCTTTGATTCGACTGGACAGAAATGTGGTCTACAAACAGCACATAATTCCCGTGTGCTTGCCGCCGCCAGCCACAAAGCTCACTGGCAAAATGGCCACCGTGGCGGGCTGGGGACGAACGCGCCATGGCCAGAGCACTGTTCCCTCCGTGCTCCAAGAGGTGGACGTGGAGGTGATCTCTAATGATCGCTGTCAGCGCTGGTTCCGTGCGGCGGGACGACGAGAGGCCATTCATGATGTAAGTGAACCAGAAAGATTATTTACCCTTCGAAATATTGACCTGAGTGGTCCCTTTTAGGTATTCCTGTGCGCCGGCTACAAGGAGGGCGGACGAGACTCGTGTCAAGGCGACAGCGGCGGGCCGCTAACGCTGACCATGGACGGGCGGAAGACGCTGATCGGGCTCGTCTCCTGGGGCATTGGGTGTGGGCGAGAGCACTTGCCCGGCGTCTACACAAATATCCAGCGCTTTGTGCCCTGGATTAACAAGGTGATGGCCAACGACAAGGCGTAGTCCACTGCATCACCATCATCATCATCAGCATCATCACTGACCCACAAAACCGGAAGACTGCAGTCACCGCTCGAGGAGTTCTGCAGTCGTGTGCGTCCGCTGCGGAGTTGAAGATGGAGCTCCCAGCCAGGCCATGTGATTCCTCTACGACTCGGGGTTGCTAGTGTGTAATTTATTGTATTTATTTTAACTTTATTCCACTCCATGGGGAACCCCTAAGCCCCGAAACCAGCTCACTTCGGTCGATCCTTTTGGTCCTCGTTCGTTACTCATTTGCATTCCAAGCATTCGGTTTAAGTTTTCGATATTTATTACACTGCTCGACGAAAAGATTCCTACATTTGAGAACCACTTACATCTACTGCATACAATTCTTATTTATAATTTTAATAAACAAAAGATTGAAAAAGAGAAGACACAGGTTTGAATTTCTATTTAATTTATTGGGATTTGCAACTTCAAAGACAAATTTTGGTTTAAAAACAATTAAATTATAGTTTAAAGGTATAAAAAAAATATTTGAATTTGTAAGCTTCTTTTATTAATTATTATTTTTTTATAATTATTTATTCTAGAATTATTGACTGCATTTTATTCGTTTCTAGACAAAAATTAATCATTTTAAATTACATATAGAGTTTTTTCTCTATCAGATCTGATTATGAACACCTGTTTATAAAAGCAATATTTATTTTTTATTTAAATTATTAAAATATCATTTAATTTTATTTTGTTATTGTTTACATTTACATATGGTTGGTGTCTCGAATAATGAAAAAATATAGCATACTTTTTCGAGCCCAGCGGCAAAAGAAAACCTTTTAAATAAACCTTTCGAAACACATTGGAATCTCTATTTGTCTAGCAAAACAAACAACAAATAAAAAACAAACAAAGGCAGGCAGCAGCCACAAATGCACAAAAGACACGCACTATAAACACAGATATCTAAGGGCGCTGAGATAAATGCGACGACGACCCAAAAAGAGAACTCTTTGAGGAAAGTAGGGAGACAAGTAGCGTGCAACAGGTGCCACATGCGGTGCCTGAACTGAATTTCTAATGAGCCAACTTCCGCTGGAGTTCAAAACAACATCAGCAGGGATCCGAATTCAATCATAACGAACCGAGAAAGGAGATATTATCGCAGGAGATAAGCTTATCAGAGCTCTCACGCTCTCTCCCTCTCGGTGAAGATATATATCTTCGCTCTTGGGATCCACACACTTGGCATCCACTGATTCTTCTGCGGGCTGAGAGTGTTGGCCAAAAAGAATCTGGGAAGAATCGCTGGCTAGCATCGTTGCCAAGACTTCCAGTCTTCAGTTGCCGTGGAGCAGCGTCAGTGTCAAGGTCTCCCCCGAGTTCAAGAAACGGCCGAAGACACGCGTCATCGCCAGCCAGTCAGTGGTTAATAGTTAATTGTGCGTTTTGTCCATTAAACACAGGTCTTTTTCATCGGACTCTCCTCCGGCTTCTCCTTCTGTGTGTTTTCTGTGTGTTTTATAATTGGGCTCTCCGTTCTCGGAGCCAAATGGTTTTCCATAAAGCTTAATGATCTGTTGATGAGCGGTGTTTTGTGGTGGAATATAGCTTGGAAAAATGCGTAAAGCCTGAGGCAAGAAGTGCAGTTCAAAGAGGAAATATATACAAAAAGAAAACGGAGGATAATTTATGTGAAAATATTTAAAGTGATCTAAGAATCTGGGTAAAATAAATATGCTTTTCAAATGTTTGAAATTCTAAGACTGAAAACGCAGAAATTGACCTTTAAAAAGAGGTCATCTGGTAAATCCCTTGCAGAATAAAAAAAAACAAGTGATTTTCTTGTATGAAATAAATTTTTGTATCTAAAAAATATATAAAAATGAAAAATATTGTTTATAAAATGGAAAATAATAGCCTTGTAAATTATTAAAGAAGAGAGTGCTCTTCATAATATCTTTTAAATAACAAAGTAACAAAAAATATGTAAAAATCTTGAGTGGCATTCAAAAACACTTTATAAACTTACAAAACAGAACACTTCATTCAAAATCGTTCCAAGGAACCACTGGAGAGATGGCTCCATGCAATTCTTATCAGCGAACAGGTTTGCCTGTAAGCCAAAGAGCTTCCCAGCCAGAAGCAGGCGATAATAAAGATTGACTTTCTTAACCTGAAGACGTGCATAAATTAAAACACAAACAAACTGCGGCACACTCACACACCTGAGCACACACCACACACACACGCCCAGGTGACAAAGAATGGCAAAGCAAAAACAAACTCATTTGCACCACAAAAATATTAAAAGAAAAAGCCACCGGAGTGTCCACCTGTATATGTGCGTGTGTGTATCTGTGTGTGTTTGTATCTTCGGTTGTTTCTCTGTTGTCTTCTGCTTCTTGCTGTTTTAATGTGAAAGCGCTGTTAACCCCAAACCGTGTTCCCCTACCTCCTGGCCAGCCCCACACCACCCCGCCAAACACCTTTTGCCGCCAATCAGCTGTGCCGCCCCAAAAAGAGAGAGGCACTACCTGAGTGAAAGAGCGGGCAGGTGAGAGTGTGAGTGTGTGTGTGCGAGAGGGAGTGTGAAGTTCATTTGAATAAGAAATAGCGCCTAGGCTTTTGGCCGTTCTCGCTGTTGGCCTTAATGTAAACCGTTATGCGCGTAGCCGCTGCCACCGCCATCGACTGCACGCATGCGCACATGTTGTCAGACTCCGGGATAGAGGCATACAGGTGGGAGCGAGAGGGGGCGAAGCTCACCTGTACACTGGGGGAAATATTACAGGAAATATATCTACAAAATAAATTATTACTGAATCTTTTATTTGAATAACAACCTTGAAATATAAAAATCACATTCAAAACGATTGAAAAAACATTATTTTTAAAGACAGAAAAAAATAGTAAATAATAAAAAATATTTAAAGATAACTTTTTGTCAGGTTTCTTGTCCATTTATGAGGATTTTCTCAGTGCAACAATTTCGCTTTGTGGTTCTTCAGCTCTGCCGGCGTCGCCAAATCTCAGCCAACGCCGACAGCGACCGCAGCTGAGGCAGAGGCAGCGACTTCGGGCCGCTTCAGCTTAGCCCGGTGTGTGGATCTTTTGTGCGAGCGCTACTCCGCAGACGTGCGCAACTTGTCGCGCTCTTAACTTGGTCTTCTGCTGCTGCCACTGCCTGCCGCTTCTTTTCCTTCGTCTTCTGGCCAAGACAACCGCGCGTGTGTGAGTGTGGTGGCGCAAGAGTGTGTTCCTCCGAGCGTGTGTGTCGTCGGTGAAATAATATAATTGGCCTGACCCAAAGTCCCGCCGCGGCAAGTTCAAGTGCGTCCAAAAGAAAAAGAAGGAAACACAAAAAGAAAACCGAGGCGAGGAAGAGAATCTCGGGAAAGACCGGAGATTTTCCCAGTGCCAGCAATTATCCGGCTAACAGTGCTTTGTGTGATTTTTTTCATCGTCTTCGGCAGCCTGGCCTAAAACAAAAGGTAGCAAGCGAAACGAGTGTCAAACAACCAAAAAAAAAACCAAAGAGCCAAAAGTGAAGAAACTCATAAAACAAAACTCAGAACAGGCTTAGAAGTTGAGCAAGAGGAATCATAACAATCATAGTTAAGAGAAGTGAACCAACTCAAGACTAATATCAAAAATATTTAAAAAAATAAGGCTATAAAATAAAGAAAAAAAAAAACATAATCATAATAAAAAAAGTGCGTGTGCTAGTGCACTTTCTACCGCGTACAAGTCAATTAAGCGCCCACAGAACCAGCCAGAGATACGAGTGACGAGATACAGATACCATCTCACAGATACAGATACAGATGCGCAGCCGATAGATGCGCATAACTGCAACTAACTGCATCGGCAGGCAGCATTGCCCAGCAAAACAAGAGCAACAAGTTCAAGCGCCGCAAACACGGCCAAAGCTCAAAAACGAGTCCAAAGCAAAAGTCGCTGCGCTGCGCTGCTGCGGCGGCTCCTGCTGTAAATTTTATTGAAATTCCTGTAAAATACAAGCCAACCAGCAACAAGAGCTGGCAACGGCAGCCTCTCAGTACAAGTGTTTCAATTGCGACTGCCGCTGCCGCTTCTGCTTGTGCTTCTGCGGCTGCAGAACCACCACATCCTCCGCAGCAGCCACAGCCATCACCTCCTCCCCCCATCCTCAGCCTCTTTTGCTCTCCTTCTGGCGGCTGCACCTTGGCAAACGATCTTTGCTTTTCGGTTTAAAGAACTGGTCTGATAGTGGTTATGCCAATGCCCAGGCGAGGGTATATCGGGTTAGACGGAACACAAACAAGCTGATGAAGGAATGTCTTAAAGGATCTTTGACAAGAAAGACTGTTTATTATTTTACCAAAATTGAATTATTATTAAATAATCCCTGAGGGATTTTTAGAAGTCAGGAAAGGAGTGAATAATAATTTAATATTAAGCCAGTTCATGCTTAAAATAAAATCAAATACAAATTTCTTCTATTTCCTAAAGGAGTTGGAATTTATAAATACTATTTTTATGGCATTACAAAAAGAAGAACAGGACTTATAACTAATATTTGAGATCAATTAAAGTAGGTCTTCATTTCAATCGCATTTAAATTAGGTAACCTCCTGCCCAAAGGATATTTCAAACTCCTATTTATTTATTATTACCTCCTAAAAAAAACCTCCCTAAGTAGCTGAGTATCCGTTGGTCGACTTAGCAGCCGCCACACACGAGGTTCTTCCTTATTGTTAAAGGCCTGCCAGTCCGCCTGTCTTTGGTCTAAAACGCACTCGGCAGGCGCGGAGGAGGAGGAGGAGGAGATGGGATCTGGGAATGGGGGGCGCAGCCCGTTTGGCTTGCGGCCACAGATGATCTGGCAGTAGGATGCCTCTCGCGTTATTTGCATTTCACGTTCACATTCACATTCACGTTTACGTTCTGGGGTCCGCTCTGGTTTATACAGGTTTGCCGGGGCACCGAGATCTCCTGGCAGGAAGATGATGATGATGGGATGATGGGCTGGGACTCGGGATGATTCTGCGTGGAGTGGCATGAAATGGCTGGCAGTAATTATTGTAATTTGCATTCGGCATTTGCAATTGAGAAATTGCCGTTGATGGCTGCAATGAACCTGCTGCAATGGTGGCAGCTGCCGAAACAATTAGCCCGGCCCCCATCAAGTTTGTGCCCTGAGTCTTTCGTTTCGAACCAATAAAATTGGGAACAGGGAACAGGTAGCCACCGAACCACTGGCCCGTGGCGGCGGCCCGCATCCCAGTAGACGACACGTTAATATAACCAACAAAAAAAAAGCGAGGGAAAATAATACAAACAAAATTTCTCCAAGCTCCGCTTTTGGTAAGCAGAAATGAAAGCAGCGCCAAGCGAGACGCA
>VNJN01006286.1:0-11615 GCA_008042485.1 Drosophila mayri
AAGAAGGTTCGGACCGAACCAGCCAAGTTCCCGGATTACAGGGAGGAAAGCGGACAGCTTTATCGCCGCATCGGGCTAAGGCCCCAGGAGGAGGAGTACACACCATGGAAGCTGTGTGTAGGAGCGGATTATCGCCATCGGGTTCTACAAGAAAACCACGATATTCGCGCTGCCGGACATCTGGGAGTCCAGAAGACAAGCAATCGCGTGGCCCAGAAGTATTACTGGCCAGGACTCTTTCGCGACGTCGTCCGCTACGTACGAAACTGCCTAAATTGCCAGAGATACAAGGTCAGTCAGGAGAAGCCGGCGGGACACATGTTCACACGCCAAGTGGAGGAGCCATTCCACATTCTCTGTGCGGATTTTGTCGGTCCGCTACCGCGATCGAAACAGGGGAAAACGATGCTGCTAGTTTTCCTCGATTCTTTTAGCAAATGGGTGGAATTGATCCCATTACGCAGAGCCACAGGAGCACACTTGGAACGTGCATTCCGGGAACGGATCCTGAGCCGGTTCGGGGTGCCTCGAATATTCGTCTGCGACAACGACACCCAATTCACGGGTCGCTCATTCCGGAACTTCTGCAAATCGTTAGGGATGGAATTGCAGCATACAGCCCCTCATACGCCGAGACAGAATCCAACGGAGAGGGCAAATCGGACAATCAAGACCATGATTGCCCAGTATCTGGATGAGAATGATCAGAACGAGTGGGACAAGCTGCTCCCGGAGATATCACTAGCGATCAACAGCAGTATCTCCGACACGACGGGATTCAGCCCAGCTTTCCTGGTCCAGGGAAGAGATCCACGGCTACCCAATACCTTGTATGACGAAGTTACTCCGGGACGCGGAACCCCCGAAGTAACCCCAACAGAGCGCAGTAGGCAGCTGCACTGCATCTTCGAAGTCGCCAGGAACAACGCCGACCGAGCGTCGACTGACCAGAGGCAACATTATAATCTCCGCCGGCGAGAATGGAAGCCGCCGGTGGGATCATTGGTGCTGGTTCGGCGACACACCTCATCAAATGCCACGGAAGGATTCGCAGCAAAGTTGGCAGCAAAATATGATGGGCCGTTCAAAGTCGCCAAATTCCAGTCGCCAAACATCGTGCAACTGCACATACCAGGCAGCCGTAGACGGCGGACCGCCAGTCTAAGCCAGTTGAAGCCATACCACGCCGAAGAGGCCGATACTGACGAGGAAGAAAACGAAGAAGACACCCCGATCGCCGAGAACAACTCCGCGTTCGGAGGGCCCAAGTAGGCGAAATCGCCACCAGAATACTCTGTCGCAACGGGCAGAAAGTCGTAGAGTCACTTGATGACGGGTGCGCCCGTCCAACACTCTACTTTCCCGCCAGGGAAAAACTGGCGAAGAAAACACATCAGTGGGGGAATAGGTCAGATTCCCATCGCGGGGAAAATAACTAGGGTTGTCTAGGGACAGTTAGGCACACCATAGGTAGGGACAAACAAGGAGACACCAACTAATCATTTAGGGCGAAGACGCCCTGTTCCCTGGGACGACCCGCTGGAGGTGGTCACCCTTGCCGGATCGGATCCATGCGACCCCAGGCTTTCGCGCGGGCCCCCGCTATTGATGGTAGCGCCAGCCGCCAGAGCACCCCACTCACCGGAAGGGGTGATCGAAGTCTCCAGCGGATCGGAGGAGGAAGTCGAGCTCGACCTCCGTTTCGGCGTTGCGCGGTGGGAGGCGACACCGCCGCGGGAAGTGTCATCCCCGCCCTGGGACAAAATGTCCACCCCTCCGTCACCAGGATCGCCAACCCTGCTGCCCTGGGAGGCCCCATCCCAACCAGGGGGTCACCGGCAGGTAAGCGAGGAGGAGCAGGCTGAGCTCCGGGAGTGTTTCGGGGACCTCACCCCGCGCACCCTCGCTGAACTGGTGCCGATCCCGGAGGAGCCGGAGGTCGACCAGGATAACGACAGCGACGCGGGACCACCACCACTGGTGAGGAGCCCTGGCACGCCGCCGAGAACCCCGGGACGGGACATCCCGTGGGGTGCGGGCACTTACAGCCCCACACGGGAAGGATACAAGACCCCAGCACCCTGATTTCCCCGACGCCGGAGGAAATTTTCGGTCCGGGGCCATTTATGGCGCGTCGGCCACCGACACACTGCGGATCCGCAGCGGCCAGCAGCGCACCAACACGATCGCAAGGGGAGGCACCCCCCAGGAGGAGACGGGCTGCGCCCTGGGACGATTCACCCAGCAGCGCGTCCGAGGTGGACGAGCCGCGGGCCCACGATGCCCTGGGTGGCACGCCCGGAGCCGTGGGTGGAGGCCCCACACGAGTAAATGACCTCAGGAGGGAGGCTGCCGGCGCCATTGATCAGCAGGATCCAGGAGCGCACCAGCTGAATAAAAACAGGAGATACCTGGAGGAGGAGGCCGGACAAAGGTTTAGGGTCCAGATCAGCCTATTAGGGAAGGTCCGGGTCTACCTTCGGTCCTCCCGGAAGTAGGAGGGGAGTGTGACGACGGTCACTGCGTGGCCGCCGCCACAACATTGTAAAATAACATGTATATAGTAGTTTTAAGTGTAAATAGTAGGTTAAGTTAGGTAGTTAGGGTAAGAGTAGGGTTAAGGAGATGTAAATAATGGAGTCATGTAGAATGTAGGATAGGGGATAGGCGTTTGGGAATCACGGGGCCGGGCCCTCATCACCGGTCACACCAGACCTGACGTCACAGGCAACATTGCCGACGTCACGGGCAACATTGTCCGCAAAATTGTTCGCAACATCGCCCGAGATACCTCCGGGAACGGGACGAAAAAAAGCTGAGGACCGAAACATGGTGTCGGCCAATCAGCGATCGGCAGAGGAGGCCGGGGACAGCGATCGGGGCAGAGGCCCGCGACGCCGGCGCCGACAGAGATACAAGTGCAAAACGGAATTTGCATGGGCCACCTGCCGCCCAGGAGTAAGAGCGAGATAGAAAGCTCGCCAGACACAAGAATGTGCGGAATGCGGAACAGCGCGTGCAATCGATCGCGGCAGCGCTGCTGCCAGGAATAGGCAGAATTAGGCCACACAAGAAACGAATAAAATCACTCGCAATTAGGCCAGCTGAAGTGCAAGTTTGAAACCGTGAATTAAAAGCCAGAAGTGTCGACGACCCCGCAACCACCACCACCGAAACTCAGGACACAGACAGGACATACCGGACCCCATAACGACCAGGAATCGAAGACATCGGCAAATAAGAATCCTCTGGATTTGCTAGGGTGAGCCATCGCGCCCGGCGCGCCATATATTCGCTTTTCTCATAGAAATAATTGGTGTGAGGGAGAGGGGAAAAGGCTGGGAAAGAGAACTAGAAATTAAAAGTCGAAGAAAACATAGCCTAGGAGAAACGAACACGCATTAATCTAAGAATAAATAAAAGTAATGAAATATGAACAACTAGAAGAGTTATAATTTTCTCCTTGGCAACTCAGTCACCCCTGCAACCCCACTGTGCCCCTCCTTCCCATCTCGGTCGCCGTGAATACTATTCACTACTTTACGTACTTCATCATTGTTTATGACTTCATATACGTTGGGCTTAGAAGCTCTTTCAATAGTTTGCCTAGGCAATTCTATTTCTTTGTTTTCCGCGCGGAATTTTTCTCTACTTTGGTATCTCGTAGTGACTTTCATAATATTTCCTGTGATATTTTGTAGCTCTTTAATTGTTATTCTTAACAGTGCGTCAGCTACGTGATTGTCTTTTCCTTTTAAATATTCGTCTGTAAAGTCGTATTCTTCTAATTCTAGCCTCATACGCGTAAGTTTTGAATTTGAATTGACCATTGAAAATAGATATACTAAAGGTCTGCGATCTGTTTTAACTACAAAATGTTTCCCATAAACATATGGTCGAAAATGTAATACTTCCCAATAATTTGCAGCTAATTCCTGCTCAGTAGTGGACTTGTTACTTTCTCCTTTAGTAGATGCTCTCGATGCGTATGCAATGGGAAGTTAGAGTCCATTATGGGTTTGAGTTAAAACCGCTCCACACGCTTGCTTGCTCGCATCTGTTATTTGCTAAATTCTTTAGTGAAATCTGGATATTGTAGTAGAGTAGGTTCCATAAGTTTAGTTTTGAAATACTGGAACGCATTTTGACACTCATCTGTCCATTGAAAAGGAACATTCTTTTTACATAACCTTGTTATGGGCCGTGAATAGTCGTCGAAATTTTTTAAAAAATGTCTATAATAATTACAAAATGCAACAAAACGTATAGCACTGTCCGCGTTGTGCGGTACTGAGTAGTTCTTAATTACATCGTATTTCTTCTCGTCGGTAAGTATTCCTTTATCAGTGCATTTATGACCTAGAAAAGTCACCTCATGCATAAAAAATGAACATTGTTCTGGAAGTAACTTCAGGTTGAATTTCCTACATTTCTCAAAAACATCTGTTAAGTTTTTAAGCATACGTTTTTCGGAACAACCAATTACTATTAAGTCATCCATATAAAGAAATGCTTGAGAAGGCTGCAGTCCAGAGAATGCAATAGTCATCATTCTTTGAAACGAGTTAGGAGATATCTTCAATCCAAAAGGTAATCGCGTGAAGCGATAGGAGCCATTGCTCGTTGAAAAAGACGTTATATCTCAAGAACCTTTTTGCTAATTCGATTTGATGGAATCATGACATTAAGTCAAAACATGAAGAATATTTGGCTCGACCTAGTTGATCCAAAATATCATCAATTCTAGGTAATGGAAATTTATCAGATAGTAACTTTTTATTAATCTGGCGATAGTCAATCACTAGCCGCCATTTCTTTATATCTGATCCAGGAGATGATTTCTTAGGAACAATTATCAACGGGCTGTTATATTCAGATACTGATGGTTCAACGATTCCGTCGGAGATTAACTTTTCTTTTCGAACATGTTCGATTTTGGGGTTGTGTAACGCTCGTCGGAGGCGGCTGCCTCGGCTGGTGGAGATGTCGTTGACTGCGCCGTCGTGACCGGCCGGTGTGGTGGCCAGTCGATGTGTTGTTGTTGGTGGCTCGCCTATGATGCCCTTAATGGGACTTTCCCGCGTCTCCCTCCTTACAGACTAACTTTTTACTACTTAGGGCTAATATATACAACTTAAACTACTTAATTCTATTACAAATATAAAAATATACAAATATGACGGTGCGTAACCTAGTGGATCCTCACAAATCTAAATTATTATATTTATTTAATTAATTTATTTATTAATCCAATTTATTTATTTATTTAATTTATTATCGTATCGGCAATTATGAAGCAATTTGTGAAATAATAACATATATATACAATCAAACATGAGCCGAAGCGAGCAATTATTCTAATATAAACTGAATCGTAAAATCTAAACTGATGAAGTGGTGATCTGCCCAGGCCGATCTATGTATGTAGGCAAATACCCCTACATAGTCATTAGTCATCTTTTTTTTGTATACGACCCGTCTCAGCCCCTTATCTCCAGTTAGGATGAAATGCTGAAAATTAATGCAAATCTATACAAATTTATATCCATATTTATTTACATACCTTTACCCGTGCATTTTCATTGTGTCCTCGCAGTTTGTTCACGTTGTCTTTCTCATCGTCGTTGTTACCTATATTAGAATTGTTGTTTGCTTTAATAAATTGTTTTGCATGTGAGGCGCTGAAATGAAAATTTAGAAACAATTGTATATTATGAAATTAAGCTAAAATATGTTGGATAATTAAAATTTATAACGATGAGTCGGTGACTAGGGAGAAGCCGGAATGAACGTCTGCCAAGGGGAATCCGGCGATACGATGCAGATTCCAGGATGGGAGGGTGCGTCAAGGGGTGATAACAGACATGCCCCTAGCCTACATCCGGGAAAAAGAGGTGATCGTTAGTAGTACAGTTTCTGTTGTTATAATTTCAATGTTGTTTACCTTTTTTTTGTATATTTAATGTAGACAAAGGCTAATGCATTGACAATGTATTAGAAGTATCATATAGTCGTCTTCCTCGCACTTGTGTAAAACCTTATGAAGAAGTCAAATTTCTAATGAAGTCTCTAATTAATGCTGTAGTATCATAACATTATTAACAACATAATCTACTTTCCCACAGAAATTAAATTCACAGCCAATGCAGATGACTTTCACTTAATAATAGAACGTAACCGAAACAGCAACCCCAAGTCAACCCTAGAACACTTTTTCAACAAATTGAAGCATAAAATATGTCGCCGACAATACGATTTAATAATTTTTAATTAATTTTTTTTGTTGTTTAATTTGAAATAAAATTTCATGAATAATTTTATCTACATAATGTATACTATATAAGTTGATGTGTTTGAAATAAGGGGAGCAGCCATATATTGAGTTTTAAGTTGATTTTTATTTAATTCCCAATATTGTTAAGAAGCAGCGAGGGTGCTGCTTCGACGGGCTTATCATAAGTGATTTTACATTGTTCTTTTAGTTTAAAGCAGACGGCGGCAGAGCGACGGCTTATGTATATTAGTATGTATATAGGCTGTGCTTTCATAGGCGGACGCACGAGGGTATATACTCATGCGGTGAACTCATGTTACAAATGTGCATGCGCTAGCTCTTTCTATATTTGATTTAAATTTGAGATATGTTTACATTGCAACAATTAGTTACAGTACGCATTCTTTATGTATTGATAATACAGTGAGCATTCAATATGTGCATATTACATCTCCCTCCATTTGAAAAATAACGTAATAACATTGAGTTATTTTTATACCCTTGCAGGGTATTATAATTTTAGTCAGAAGTTTGCAACGCAGTGAAGGAGGCATCTACGACCCTATGAAGTATATTTATTCATGATCAGGATCAACAGCCGAATCGATCTAGCCATGTCCGTCTGTCCGTCTGTCCGTTCCTACGCAAACTAGTCCCTCAGTTTTAAAGCTATCTGAATGAAACTTTGCAGTTAGCCTTCTATATACTCTCACTCGTACATATGTCGGAACGGGCCGGATTGGACGACTATATCATATAGCTGCTATAGGAACAATCAAAAAATGAAAATAATTTCATGAAAATCTGCCTACTATATCCTATAGCTTCCATAGGAACAATCATGAAAAAAAAGAAAGCCCCATAATTTTGTCAGTTTTCAACATATTTTCATCAAAGTTGAGATTTAGCCGTTTTATATTATTCTTGAATTTCGATTTTAATTTCATGAAAATCGGCCGACTATATCCTTGAGCTTTCATAGGAACAATCAGGAAAAAAAATAAATCATAACTTTGTCAGTTTTCAACACATTTTCATCAAAGTTGAGATTTAGACGTTTTATATTATTCCTGAATTTCGCTTTTAATATTATGAAAATCGGTAGACTATATCCTATAGCTTCCATAGGAACAATCAGGAAAATAAAAGAAAACCCCATAACTTTGTCAGTTTTCAACATATTTTCATTAAAGTTAAGATTTAGCCGTTTAATATTATTCCTGAATTTCGGTTTTAATTTCATGAAAATCGGCCGACTATATCCATATAGCTTCCATAGGAACAATCAGGAAATAAAAAAATAAATCATAACTTTGTCAGTTTTCAACATATTTTCATAAAACTTGAAATTTGGCCATATTATATTATTTCAAAATTTCAATATTAATTTTATTAAAATCGGCCAACTATATCCTATAGCTGCCATAGGAATTATCAGGCAAATTTAAAAAAAAACCATAACTTAGCCGATTTTCAAACCATTTTCATCATGTTCGAGATTTGGCCACTAATTATTATTACAGAACTTCGGTGTTAATTTCAATTTTAATTCTGCAAGGGTATATAAACTTCGGTGAGCTGAAGTTAGCTTCCTTTCTTGTTAAATCAATTAAATTTATTTATTTTTGTATTTACTTAAGAAAATGAAATCATGAAAAGAAATATATGTATTATATTTATGCTTGTCTATTTATTTGTATGCATGGCCATGCTAAATACAATTGTGAAATAAACATCTTTAATCTATCCTTATGAACTGTTTGTTTTTTATTTTTATCATTAGATATTATAATGTTATCTCTATCTTCTATTTTAATTACTTTATACGGTCCAGTGTATCTATAATCCAACTTATGGCCCGTTTCGTTTCTTAGCAAAGCTTTATCTCTTACTGATATATCTAGATTTTTTACTTTATGATCGTATAGTAGTTTATTTCTATTCTTTTTTTCTTCTAATATTACTCTAGCTCNTAGCTCTTTTATATGCTACTTCGAGTCTATATTTACTCTCTTTAGCATAGTCATCTATATTATATATAACTTCTATGTTATCTACACTATTAAATTCTTTTGGCAAATTGCTTCAATTATGTGCCATTGAGGGAGTCGTGTTGAAACAGAATGTGATATATTGAAGCCATACGTCCCAATCAGTTTTATCAACTGATATGTAAGATCTTATATATTCATTAAATGTTCTATGACTTCTTTCAATTGTTCCAACTGTCTGATGGTGGTCTGCTGTGGAAATAATGTTTTTAATTTTCAAATACTTCCACAAGTCACTTATAATTGAATTCTTGTACTCTGTTCCCATGTTTGTAATGAACGTCTTTATTGGACCGTACTTCAGAATAAAGGATTCAAAAATAGCTCTAGCGAGAGTATTTGAGTTCTTATTTGGAATTGGAATAGCAACTAGATATTTTGTTAAATCACATATTAGAATGATAATTTATTCATTGCCCTTCTCCGATTTTGGTAATGGACCACTATTACTCTATCGAAGACATTTGTTGGTGTATCTGTTATTGTTAATGGCGTCTTTGTATGCGATGCAATTTTCGCTTTCTGACATTTTTTACATTTTCTTAGGTACTCAATTATATCTTTAGACATATTTTTCCAGTAATAGTGTCTTTTTACTTTGGCCAAAGTTTTTGATATGCCAATTTGAGCGCCTTGTATAGGATCGTCATGGAATGTAGATAATATTGCTTCCTTTTCTCTTAAATTGGTTATTAGGGTCACCGGGTTGAGTAGCGCTACTCTTAATGTTTTCAAGATTTTATTGCCCATTAATTTGAAACTATCTATTAAAGTATGCTCAAAGATATTTTCCACGGTGCCACTTTGAGTTGGCTGATTTTATGTATACCGGCTTGCATTTCAAGCCTTTGGAAAAATTGATCGAAGTCAATAACTCCATTAGTATATAAATCGCTAACATCATATCTTTGCAGAAACTTTTCTGCCTTGTTTAAATAAACATGACCTATCTTTTATCTGCAAGGTCACTACTTTACGTACTTCATCATTGTTTATGACTTCATATACGTTGGGCTTAGAAGCTCTTTCAATAGTTTGCCTACTTTGGTATCTCGTAGTGACTTTCATAATATTTCCTGTGATATTTGTAGCTCTTTAATTGTTATTCTTGACCGTGCGCCAGTTACGTGATTGTCTTTTCTTTTTAAATATTCGTCTGTAAAGTCGTATTCTTCTAGTTCTAGCCTCATACGCGTAAGTTTTGAATTTGAATTGACCATTGAAAATAGATATACAAAAGGTCTGTGATCTGTTTTAACTACAAAATGGGTGACGGTCTGCCGCCCAGTTTCCCAGATAGCACAGGGACGGCCAGAGTCCGCCTAGTAGTCCGAGTGGTAGCTGTAAGAGATATTCATTCCGATTCCCAGTAAGAACAGTGGAGAGAATTCGGTAACTTAAGTAGGTTTCTTAGTTTATTCAATCTTCGGGTTACAGTGGTGTCGATTTGGATCTCGGGTTGGCTGCCACCTGGTCGTCTAGGCCTCGGGATGCCCCGCCAGTCAGTTCGGGTTACGGAGATGCCTCGGGACGCCGACAGGTCAGTTCGGGCGATTGGGCACGTCGACGCTTCGCCGGTCAGTCGGCCCGGAAGTCGTCGGGGCCTCGGGATGCCCGATCGGTCCGCTCGGCGAGTAGTGGGCCCGGGAGCCTGTGGAGAAAAGAGCAGAGAAAGGGTGGGGAACTCGGAAGTCTTCCCAGAGAGTGGATTCGGAAATCGTCCGGTCGTTGTGCGGCGGACCCGTAAGTCGTCCCGCATGTGGTGGACTCGGAAGTCTGCGGAGGGGACTCGTAAGTCTTCAGCGAGCGAGAGAGAGAGAGAGAGAGAGAGAGAGAGATCGAGGGACTCGTAAGTCTTCAAGAAAGTATTCGCGGTGGACTCGAAAGTCCTCGGTTGGCGGTAGAGAGAGTGGTGGACTCGTAAGTCTTTAGAGAGAAGTCGCGGTGGACTCGGAAGTCTTCGGTTGGCGAGAGAGAGAGAGAGATGGACTCGTAAGTCTTCAAGAGAGAATTCGCGGTGGACTCGAAAGTCTTCGGTTGGCGAGAGAGAGAACGGTGGACTCGTAAGTCTTCAGAGCGAGGGAATTCGGCGGGCCGAGTTCTACGGCGAGACTCGTAAGTCCTCACAGAGAGAGCGAATTCGGCGGGCCGAATTATAAGTCGAGGGCGGGTGGACTCGTATGTCTGCAGAGAGAGGGGGGAAATTCGGCGAGCCGAATTATAAGTCGAGACTCGCAAGTCGTTCGACTATTTATTGGCAACCCAAATCCGGAGATTCTGGTCGCCTATCCAAAAAGTGACTTTGGCTGCTGACTACTAGGAGTGGGCTACTAGAGACTTTCCGCTTCCGATCGCTGTCGGCTGCTAAGTGATTTCCTTCAGCCAGCGGCTCGCCTTAGTGTGCCCGCCGCGATCAGTTGCTTCCTCTTCTTTCCCCGTGCAACCCTGGCTTTCTAGTGTGGCCCTTCCTCGGCGTGCGCGCGCTTTTAATTCAAATTCAAATTTCCTTTTTTATTTATTATTCTTATTTTTCCTTTTTTTTCATTTGTTCTTATTTATTTCATTCCTTTCATTTTTCTTCATTGATTCTTTTTTATTTCTGTTCAGTCACGGCAGCATTACTCATAAGCAATATCATTTAGAATTAGACATAATAATTCTTCAGTCGCAGCCACATGCATTTGTCGTTAATAAAGTATCAGTTACCAGGTCAAGCGAATATGCATAACTGGCGGACAACAAAATAGAGCAATAAGTGTCAGGGCATATAGCTGGCAATAACCAACATACACTGTAGCAATAAGTGTCAGGTCATATATCTGACAATAACCCACATACACAGTAACCCACATTATTTTGTTATACGATATTTGTTACCATAAGCATTTTGTACCTATATATACTGTTAAGTTTTCATTAATAATGTCAGTAAGAGTTCTACCTCAACCAAGAGCTTTTATTCATGCCCGACACCATCGCCGTGTCTTTATGCACCCAACTCAACCAAACCAACCAAACCGTCCACCTAGTTCCAAGTGCTAGTTGCGACAATCAAAGGCAATAGTTTATGCACTATCTGCCAGGCATCGAAGCCTCCGTATAAACATTTTGGAGACCCCGACGAACACGTCACGACGTTTTTAGTCATTAGGAAGAATCCGTAACTCTGGGGATCTTCCTAAATCCCAATCAAAAAGGAAATATCCGTAACTCTTGGGATTTTCCAACATCCTAATCAAAAAGGAAATATTCGTAACTCTTGGGATTTTCCAACATCTAAAAATTATACG
>VNJN01006301.1:0-16027 GCA_008042485.1 Drosophila mayri
AAGAGGGTTCGGACCGAACCTGCCAAGTTCCCGGATTACAGGGAGGAAAGCGGACAGCTTTACACACCATGAAAGCTGTGTGTAGGAGCGGATTATCGTCATCGGGTTCTACTGGAAAACCACGATATCCCCGCTGCCGGACACCTGGGAGTCCGGAAGACAAGTAATCGCGTGGCACAGAGGTATTATTGGCCAGGACTTTTTCGCGACGTCGCCCGCTATGTTCGAAATTGTCTAAATTGTCAAAGATACAAGGTCAGTCAGGAGAAACCAGCGGGACACATGTTCACACGGCAAGTGGAGGAACCATTCCACGTTCTATGCGCGGATTTCGTCGGTCCGCTGCCTCGATCGAAGCAAGGAAACACGATGCTTCTAGTTTTCCTTGACTCCTTCAGCAAATGGGTGGAGTTGATCCCACTACGCAAAGCCACAGGAACACACCTGGAGCGCGCATTTCGCGAACGGATCCTGAGCCGCTTCTGGGTACCACGGATGTTTGTCTGCGACAACGGCATCCAATTCACAGGCCGCTCATTCCGGAACTTATGCAAGTCTCTAGGAATGGAGTTGCAGCACACAGCCCCGTACGCGCCGAGACAGAATCCGTCGGAAAGGGCGAACCGGACGATTAAGACATTGATCGCCCAGTATCTGGACGGGAACGACCAGAACGAATGGGATAAGCTGCTCCCAGAAATATCGCTGGCGATAAACAGCAGTATCACCGACACAACGGGATTCAGCCCAGCCTTTCCGGTTCAAGGAAGAGAACTTCGGCTGCCTCACGCCCTGTATGATGAAGTTACTCCGGGACGTGGAACCCTCGAAGTAACCCCAACGGAACGCAGTAGACAGCTGCACCGCGTCTTCGAAGTCGCCAGAAACAATGCCGACCGAGCATCGGCTGATCAGCGGCGACATTATAACCTCCGCCGGCGAGAATGGAAGCCGCCGGTGGGATCACTAGTGCTGGTCCGACGCCACGCATTATCAATTGCAACGGAAGGATTCGCGGCGAAATTGGCAGCAAAATATGATGGGCCGTTTAGGGTCGCCAAGTTCCCGTCGCCGAACATCGTGCAGCTGCACATAACGGGCTGCCGCCGACGGCGGACCGCCAGTCTGAACCAACTCAAACTGTATCACGGCGAGGAAGCGGATACGGAAGAGGAAGAGGACGAAGAAGTCGCTCCGACCGCCGAGAACAACTTCGCGCTCGGGGAACCTGCAAAGACGACATCACTATCGGATACTCTGTCAGAACGGACAGAGCTCGACGAGTCACTTGATGACGGGTGCGGCCTTCCAACACTCCGCTCCCCCCCCCAGGGGAAAACAAGCAAACGCGTATACCGAGTAGGCGTATAGGTCAGACTTCCCATCGCAGGGAAAGCAAATGGGGCTACAGAGGGACCAAGATAGGCACACCGTTAGGTAGGAATTGGATAGGCAACATAAACTAACCGTCTCCTCTTCCACAGAAAGTTTAACGATGACGGGACGCGGACTCCCGTCCGGCGGACTCGTGGCCGGCCGGGCGCCCGCTCACCAGAGTGGCGGTGTCGGCGGCTATATTTGGCCCGCCCCCACTAACAGCGGCCATCCACGCCCCAAAACCAGGAGACCCCCCGGAGGTCAGGGACTATTCCTAGCTGACGGCGGCAGTAGAGGGGAGCTTTAAGGAGCTCTACCTCACACCACACTGTACCCCCTCCTCCCCACCCCAGCTGCAGTTGGGTAATTCCAGGCGCGGATTTGGGCAGGACGGGGACAGGACCGACACGTTGCTGGGCAGTCTGAAGAGGCAATTATCTTGGTCAAAAATCCACCCCTAAAAACCTCGGCAACCACGGCCCCTCCATTTTCTGACGTTTTCCAATTATAAATTTAACTGGAAAGGGACTCTGGGCCGCTGAGTTCATATCTCGGAAGTAGTGCATCCTTACAACACCACTGATTTGATCTCTGTGTTTTCCCAAGGTGTTCAACTTAATTATTCTTTATTTATTTTAAATTGTTCATATTTGTTTTTATTTTAATTTATTCTTGTTTTTATTTATTACTATTTTATTTTTATTTATATTTATTTTCTATATTTATTTTATTTTTTACTATTTATTTTTATTTTAATTTATTTTATTATTTTATTGATTACTATTTATTTTTATTTATTCTGTCCTTATTTTTTTCTTCGCCCGTTGGTTTTCCGTTCTTTTTCTTCCTACTTTTGCTTCCGCTGCTTTATTTCCTTGAGTTTTCTCTATCTTATTTATTTTTCCTCAGTGTGTTCGATTTTTTTCCTTTTCTGCGATTTTTTCTTGCCTTCCGCTGTATTCCACCTTTTTTTTCTTTTCCGCTTGTCTTAATTAAATTTCCTTTCTTAATTTATTTTTTTATATTCAATTTCATTCATTCCGTTCGTATGTTTTCCATTCCTTCGACTGCTTATCTTATTTCTTCGTCTACCTTATTTATTCTTATTTATTTATATTTATATAGTTATCTTTATTATCTATTTATTTGACTTTTTTTTGTTTTTTTTTTTGTGTTTACTTATTTTATCATTTACTGTTATTATTATTTTTTTTGTATACTTTTTCCTTTAGCCTTACTGCTTTCCTCGTTTGTCTTATTTTATTTTTAGTTCTTCCCTTTCGTTTATGTGGTTCCGCTTATTATTTATTATTCTTTTTTTTTCAGTGTAGCCGTAGGTTTCCTATATGATTTCCTCGCTTTACCTAAGGGGTTGGTGGGGGGGGGTAGACATCATACTCTGCTGCATCGCGGCTCCCCCAGTTACTTAAACACGAGTTCCTCAACCACGGGTTCCTCAATCGCTCGAGCCACGAGTTCTCCAACCTCGGTGCCCGAACGTATGTTCAACCTCCTCAAGTTGCCATTCCACAAAATACAAATCCAAGTCTCAGGGCTAAACCAATTGGTTTCGGCAGAGTCAACTCTGCAAGTTTGCAATCCGCTCCCCTACTAAGCCGGGTCTACAATTAGATACCGCAGCCTATGTCCTTCCGGAATTAGTGGGCAAACTGCCCTCCCATCCAGTTTCCAGGAATTCTTTACAAGACCTGCCCGATCTCTAATGGGCGGACCCAAACTTCTTTGAAAGTTCCCAAATCGATATACTGATCGAAGCTGATATTCTACCATCGGTGATGATGCAGGGCACTAGGAGAAACATTTGTGGCTCACTCCTAGGCCAAGAGACCATCTTCGGGTGGGTACTTACCGGGCCGATTTCCAATACTAAGGCCAACAGAGTCGCATCCTTCACGACTCAAGTACACCACAAAAATGAAGATTCCTTAGACTCGCTTCTCAGCAAGTTCTGGGAGGTGGAGAATCTACCATTCCAGATGTTAAGAGTCAGATTCCTATTGCGAAAGGAACTTCCTCCAGACTACCAAGAGAGACGCAAGCGGGAGGTACATGGTTACGCTCCCATTCTGCGACCCCGAAAACTCGGGGTCCGATTTAGGATATTCAAGGTCCATTGCGTTGGCTCAGTTTCTTCGAAACGAGAATCGTTTAAAAAGAGACTTTCCCTTAAAAGAACAATATGACAGCGTGATTCAGGAGTATCTGGATCTGGGTAATATGAACGAAGTTCCATCGACTCATAGTTCCCCAACGTACTATCTTATACATCACGCGGTAATCAAGCCCGAAAGTCCCACGACAAAGCTTTGCGTTGTATTTAATGCCTCCAGTCCATCTGCGAATGGAACCAGCTTAAAAGATATTCTTCATGCTGGTCCAGTACTGCAATCCGATCTGACCATTCAGATTCTGAAGTGGCGATATTTCCAATACGTGTTTAGCGCGGACATCACAAAGATGTACCGTCAGATCTGGGTCGATCCGAAGCATACACCCTTTCAAAGAATCCTGTTCCGAAATAAAGAGGGTGATATCCGAGACTTTGAATTGAAAACAGTTGCCTTCGGGGTCAACTGTGCGCCTTTACTCGCTATTCGCTGCAGCAGCTACTCGAGGATGTCCAAGGGGCGTTTCCAAAAGCCAGCCACATTCTTCAACAACATATGTACGTCGATGACGTTCTGGCAGGGGCAAATTCCATAACTGAGGCCCATAGTTCCATCCAAGAGTTACAAGAAGCTCTTAGCTCTGCTGGTTTCCCTTTGAGAAAGTGGACTTCAAACCGCACGAGCATACTAAAAAATATTCCAGCCAAACACCTCCTTCATAGCGAGTTCCTCGATATCGATACCGAAAGCACTGCCAAAACGCTCGGGATTCGATGGAGGGCTAAGTCCGACGAATTCTACTTCGTGCCGCTAGAAATAGTGGTGGAACCCTCCTTCACAAAGCGCGAAGTATTATCCCAAATCGCGAGGCTGTTTGATCCAGCCGGAAGGCTCGCTCCGTTTATAATACGTTCCAAAATGTTCATGCAGGAGATTTGGCTACAAGAGTTAAACTGGGATGATAAGCTTCCCAGCGAAATGAGTATTCCGACCTCAACCAGATCCGCGTTCCGAGATGGGTCTGTTTTCAGCCTGAAATCAAAGTGGCGTATCATGGGTTCTGCGATGCGTCCCAAAAGGCTTTTGGAGCGGCGATCTATGTGTAATCGGTCTGGCCTTGTTACGGAAGCTGGCGTGCAACTGGACCACGTTTGTAGCGAACAGAGTGGCCAAGATCACCCAGGCAGTACCAGTCGACTGCTGGGCACACGTTCGATCCGAACAAAATTCCGCCGATTTAGCTAGTCGAGGCGTGTCCCTACTCGACTTAGCGGATAGTCAACTTTGGTGGCACGGGCCAGAGTGGCTGCAAGGGCCACAAGAGCTGTGGCCAGCGCAAAGCGATGTGCAGCCGAACACAGATCTCGAGCTGCACGTTTCTCCAAGCTGGACAAAGCGCTGCGAGTCCTGGCGTATGTTCGGCGTTTCCTTCCCCTCTTTTCACTCGCTACTGCAAGTCTCACGTCGCAGCATTTCCAATTATGAACTTGCTGCCATCGAAGCAGCTCCGCTCGGTTATAGCAGGACGGTCAAGCAGGACGTCGGTAATACCGGGTCGTAAGAAGTGCATGTAAAGGTGCAAGTGTACCGGTGATGCAGTGCAATAAGGAGTACGGCCTTCGGTAAAGCAGACCGTAGCTACTCACAGCGCACTGCACTATTTTTACAGCGCACGATAAGACAATATGTCCTGAATTCACAATTAATGAGTCTACAACATGGATGTAGTCACTTACGGAACATTTTTGAATATTTTTTTCAAACTCTATTGAAAGTTGAACTTTCTTCCCAAAACTTAAACAAACAAATTGTTAAAATTTAACGCACATATCAAGCAACATATTTGTATTTACATAAAGTACATACTTGAACCATGAAAAATCATTTCAAATTTCACTGTTTTAAGAATCGAGAATTGCTGAATTGACAGTACGCTTCAAATTTAAACAAAATGTAATGGAACCACAAGTGGTTGCAACAGTTGACTTTAACAGTTGGTATTTAAATACTAGACTGTTAAGATAACATTTGCGGTATTTTAAAAAATAGTTTGATGTTTTCTTAATACATTAAAATAAAAAAAATTTAAAATCGGCATACTTTTAAAAAATACATTTATTCCACAAAATCGGGCAAATTCCCCATAGTGCAGTGAGCTTATCGGACAAGTGAATACGACCAATGAAATCGGGGTAGAATATGCATTTTATACCGATTCCAAAAGCAAAGATTAATTAAAAGAGTACACACAAAACCACCGACTAAATTTATATTATATATATACTTATTTTTTGAAAATCAAACATATTCACCCAACGCATTGGCCTTGACCGGAACAAACACAACTCCGGCCAACTAAAAAATCCATATAAATAAAAAATTTACTAAATTACTACTAACTAAGACAGTTATAAATTTATGTGTGCTTCCATTTCCGATTAATGTGATCCTATGTATATGTTGTAACGAGTTTTTGGTACGGTTGAGCGATTTTAAGTATCACATGATAATGATTACTGATTGATTTTATTTTATTATCAGTAATATTATATTTACAAATAATAATTATTTTATTAATATTATTTTTTAATTATTATTTTTATATTTTATTTTATTTATATTATTTTGTAATCAAAAAAATTAAAGTAATTATTTTTAAGCAAAAAAAAATATATAAATCAAACTTATATTATATTATATTTGATTTAAAAAAAAATCATTATTTTCGATTATGTTAATGTTAATGTGCATGAACCCCCTTATGCATATATTTATGCATAATCTTATATATTGTTAAATTTTGAACTAAGTAGAGTACCACCGTCAGATATCAATCAAAGCACACCTCTGGTTTAATTTACAATGCACATGATGCACATGCATACGATCTATAAAGTAAAGTTTTACCAAAATCAACATCAGAATTAATTTCTTTCAATAGAGCAGCAGTTACCTGTATAAGTTGTGAGCTTGGGAACGACATGGGTGTAAGTCCCGTCCCGTCGCCAAGTAATTTGATCCATATATTTCGCAAGACGAAATTCCATTTAATTTCAATTGATTTAATTTAATTTATTAAATAAATCGTCATAGAATGATCATTTTTTAACAGTTTTATTTTAAAAAGTAAGAGAGTTGGACTCTGTAACGAGTGAAAAAGTTTTCGTAACACTGCGCGTTTAGCACGGTGAAGTTAAACCGATCCGTTATATAGTTGAAAAGTGCACTGTGTGAACCTGCTCTTAAAAAAATTGCGTACTTTACGCTTTTGAGACGCAACCCAAGTAAACATTGAGCAAAAATAAAAAATGAATTAAAACCTTGTGACGGTCTGTCAATGCCTAGGTATCGCAGGGTTGTGGTTGCTGTAAGAGATTCCGACTCGTTTCCCAGGGAAAACAACAGAGTAAATTCAGTTTAAGAGTATCTAGATTATTTAGTCAGCGTAAGTAACAGCAAGTAACAGATATTACAGAACGCAGCTTCCGGCCGGCGCCGTAAATCCTCCGGGGGTCGTCGTCGGGCAGCTCGTCGTGACCCGCGTTTCCCTGTGGAAGAGAAACTTGCAAATCTTCCGTAAAAGAGAATCGAAAGTCTTCGCAAGAGAGAATTGCTGGAAAATTTTGCCAATATCAACTTGAAATGTAAAATGAACATTTCCCAAAGCCCGAACAATTGAAAAGATATATAAAAATATGCGTGGCATTTTCGTAGCCGCCAAAATTGAAAAAAGTGCATTTTAAAAATAAAAATTAAAAAAATAATATTTACAAAATTTTAAAAGAATTTTAAACATTTTCATATTTCTTGTTGTAATTTTTAACATTAAAAAAGTATTCTGTTTTTTAATTTGGAGACAATTTTTCTTTACATTTTGTGTGAAATTTGTGTTTTTAGATATAGGCTCATGTTTTTGCTATAATTTCAAGATTATAAGTCAACCCATTTAAAACTAGGGCTTATATTGAGCACAATTGACTACGAAAGAAAAAAACTTACGTTAAAATTTTTTGGATTATTTTTAAATAAAAGAAAATTAATAATGTCATTTTATAAAGAAATTTTAGAGCACTTTTGGCCATCAAGCTTATTTGATTCGAATTTGGTTCAGAGCTATTGTCACCGTATCGATCTTAAGACACTAGTTTTGCACATTTTCTGAAAGCTCTTAGTGCCTAATTTTCGGTGGTGTTAAAAAATTTTAAAGAAATATATCGTTTTATATCAGTAGCACATCCATAAGATCACCATTCGTATGTATACGCAAAGTTTTCATTATAAACTTGGATTATTTCTAAACTTCTGGCTTTATCTTTCCCAAATCTTCGAAATCTGCTTGGAAATTCTAAAAAAATTCAGCACGGGTTATTTCACATATTTTTAAATTTAAGGCATTTATGCGAGATATGAGCAATATTTTATTTTTGAAACTGATTCTATATTTGCATCAATTGCAGCAAATGGTGTATGCTCAGATGTAATAGAGTGGGATAGAATTATATAAGTTTTTTTCCACCGAAAATAGGAAACATGATAAAAAAAACCTTACTTTTTGGTATTTTTTTCCAATAAAATAAAAATGTTAGAGTTAGAAAATAGTATTTTTGTTATTGAAAATACATAATTAATATAATAAAAATAATTTTAGGCTGCACCCACTTATTACGCGATGCAATAGAAAAGACTAAACTTTGTCAACTCATGTGATTTCCTTATAGTTGAACATTTCTAAATGTGCAGCTTAAAGCGCATCGATGCCAAAAATATATTTTTTTTTAATAAAGGCGCTCTAGATTAACAAAATCTTACACTGTGTAGCGGCGATGGTGGGCGCGACTGTTGCTGGTGGTCGTTCCGGATGGCGCCAACGTCGTCTTCCTCAACCAACGGTACAGAACGAGCGATCCTGGAGGCGTTCGTCTCAACGGACGTTGTGCTGCTGAACGACGGAGCACGGCACACTTAGGTCCTGCAAGAGCACCCTCGATCATCGACCTGACCCAGGTAAACACCGCGATTTCCCATACTGCCAGATGGGGAATCAGTGACGCCTACACAAGGAGCGACCACGAGGCTATCCGAAGTTGAGTATCCTGCGTCTCTGCAACGAGGCAGAAAATGATTTCTGGGGAGGTGCTTACAGGATGATGGTGAAGGGACTGAATGCGGGCAGTACAGCTCTATCGGACCCGGTAGCCCTGGACGGCATTGCAGGCGCTGTTCCCGAGAGGAGCACCATGCAGCCGAATATGGAGCGCCATCCCATCGACGCCTGTGATATCTCGGAGGAAGATGTGCCAGGGGAGCCATCCTCCTTCATAATACGACTGGCCGTACCTTGCAGCTTCGCCCAAATCTGTTTGACATGCGAGGCAAATGTCAGCATCTTATCAAGAACTAATCCCAGATAGGTGTCTTCCAGTTGCTGCGGCAGAAGTTGCCCGTGAAGGAAGACTCCTGGGCACGCGTCTCTCAGTGAAAATGTGACCACCGCACACTTATCAGTGTTGATGGCCACATTCCATCTACAAGCCCAGTTCTCGAACCTCTTCAAAAGAATTTGAAGTTTGTCAGTGGCGCTGTAAACACAGCTGGATCTAGCCAACACCGCAGTGTCATCCGCATATGTGGCAACACAAGTGTCCATGAGCGGACAAATTATAAAGCGTTGGGCCAAGCACGCCTCCTTGAGGCACGCCAGCAAGAATCCTCTTGGTGGGCGACACAACCCCGTCCTGGACAACCTGAAAGGTCCTATTTAAGAGGTAGCTCTTGATAACCTCAAAGAGCTGAGGAGGGAGGAGCCCTTTGACTTGGATAAAAGCCCCTGATGCCAGACCCGGTCGAAGGCCTGCTGAATATCCAGAAACACCGCCACCACATACTGCCTGTTCTGGAACCCCTCAACAATGAAGTCCACCACGCGATTGAGCTGCTCCGGGGTACCATGACCTATCCTGAATCCAAACTGATGCCTTGGTATCGTATCCCGTACCGCCGGTATCCTCTGCATCCTGTCAAGGATACATCGCTCAAAAATCTTCGAAAACGTGGGCAGAAGCCTAATCGGCCTGTAACTAGACACGTCATGGGAGGGCTTTCCTTTTTTGTGTATCATCACCACATTGGCATTCTTCCAGCGTCGTGGTTTTCGCCGTGATAAAACGGAGAGGTGTATAAAAAAACCTTGTCAACCTCCTCGACACACTGCTGTACTGGATGCTCCTGCACGCTAGAGCCCCAATCACTCCACTAGGAAGCTGCTGGCAAGCATTGTCATCTCCCAGCTGCTGTACGCGGCGCCGGTGTGGGCTGCGGGGTATCGAGTTGAAGTGTAGTCGACTTTCGAACGACTGGTGCGGGAAAAGACGGACCTGCGTAACGCGCTTCGCGGGCACCAAGGACTCGAAGGTTCTCGCAAGGCCGAGATAAAAAGTGCCACTAGAAGGAGGAAGGAGGCTCATCCAAAGGCATGGCAGCTTTCGCAGCTATGCACCTCCCAAGATTCGGTCACGAGGAGGAGGACGACTGCCAGCAATGCAAATCCGGGTTAACTGAAAACGCGATTGGACGAAGAGGGGGACGAGCTGGAGGCAATAGCAGGGACGGCAATCACAACGGATACGCTGGTGTCGCTGACGCTGCAGACCCAAAGATCTGGGACGCCGCGGCTGAGCTCTCGGCAGAGCTGATGAAGTAGCTTGAATCCCAGGAGAAGGCGAGAAAGGAGAAGTCAAGCCAAGCGATCTTTCATTGCGCAAAGCTTTGCTTTTCGGCCATACGGCGCAATACGGGCCCTTGCCCCGTCATGTTACCAGTCTCTAATAAGTTATTTGTCTTTTATGTAGTATAATTAGGATAATAAATGAATATAAAATAACTCGTAACATAAAATTAAAAGTCATGTCGAATTTCTTATATATTTTATAATTATTAGATATTTGATAAGTTCTATTTATATTTTTAAAGAAAAAACCATGCTTAAAAATTGTTCATAATGTATTGTGATAATTCCATCCATGTCAGTATCGTGCTGCCGAAATGCTGTTGTTAAAGTCTGTAATGGGAAATTTATTAATACAATTGCAAGAGGCTATCTAAAGTTTAGATTCTAAACGTAATTGTACAACCTGAACACAATACATTGTCTAATAATAGTAAATTGTATAAAAAAACTTAAATTTAAAACCAACATAAGATTGACAAATAAAGAAAAAACTACGGCACAACAGCCAAATAAACATTAATGTTTTTGTTCCGATGAAGTTGGAACCATTGTGACTTCGATTAATTACTTCACAGGAAAAATTAACACAAATTCCCCCATCTATAAAGTATGGATTAACATAAATTACTTGAGCGACCTGAAAGCGACGATCCATTGCCTTACTAATTCAAACGACCCAACAAAATCATACTTAATGAAAATGAAATACCTATGGTAACGCACAACAATTCAAATCAAATCCTAAACACACAACAATCGTCCAAAGCCAAAGTATCGAACATGGATTATCTTTTCCAGTACTAAGAGCTGCTCTCAATCAACTAACCTACCACTTTTAATTCGTACGGTAAGCTTTTTTTAGCCCTATATAATGTTTAGCTAACAATATTGTCAATGTTTAGGTGAGGGGCCCGCTGTGTCGCCTCAGCTCATTGAACTTTAAATGCTCTCGCGCTCCTGAGCTCGGAAATCTGAATAATCAAGATTTGGTTACAATTTGCAACATTTTTTACATAAGTTATAGGGACGGTTTACATATTTTCCGAAATTTAAAGCAAAACTGAGTCTTAGCATCCGAGCAGAATGAGACGGATACTGGAGATGAAGAAGACGAAGAGGATATGGATTATAAGCATCAATGCGCAGAATGAAGGAGTTAAAAACGGACAAATTTGCGAAATTTTCCACAAAGCCAACGGGCCAGAGAAACTTTTTATCAAAAGAAGATTGAATATCTTGGAACTCCCTTAGTATGTTATATTAAACGAATTCGAAAAAGAATTCAATAGTAAAACAATTCACAAATAGATGAGTAAAAGCAAACGTGCGAAATAAACATAAATTTGCATATGTATATCGAATCCAGTTATTCCGTTTTAATTCACTATGTAATCGTTCCATGGACAAGAGTCTGATATAGGGTGCAGAAAATTTAAGCGATTTTGAAAAAACAAAACGGTCGAAAAAATTTAACCAAACAATCGAGTTGTAAAAGAAAACAATAAATGATGCTTACCAAAGCTAGAAAAGTGCAGTGCTTATTTGATTGGTTTTGAAAAAGATCAAAGTTCAAATAAGATGATGCCGATTGATGGTAATGACTTATTTAACAAATTATTAGAAAAGCTTTCGACAGAGCACATTTTGTTGTCAAGAAGTGAGCTAATTTGCAAAGATGATCAAATACTGTACGATTTGATTAGATATATATTTTAAGGCAAGCAAAGTTTCGACGTTCGTCTTAGAGCTAAAACACCGATTTTTAAAATTAAACCTGCAAGAAAGTACAACGTTGACGACCATTAAACGTGCACAGTTGGCGGCGTGCTTAAATTAAAACCAAAATATTTGTATCGTCAAAGTAAAACACAATAATAGCCATGATATTAAAAAACATTGGATATTCAGACGGTCCGAAAAACTAATCAATACCTTTCGACGGCGAAATCTTGTCACCATCTCAACGAACGAAGACGACAACGCAAAAGGGTACGAATTCTAGACGACGACAACCAGAAAACAATACGACGAGGAACAAAATTTATTTGTTTAATTAAATATAATTAACCGAACATAACAAAATCTTTAAGAACACCGATACTGCCGTTTTCACTACACAACAATACCACCCAGTCGGACTTCGCTTAATAAAAAACAAGATGGACATACAGTCGGGTGTTCCGACAGTAGAATACTATGTACAATTACAACGCGCGTGCCAAAATTATATGAAAGAAGAAGATAAGACAAAAAAACGGAAAGAAATGTACATATAATGTACATATAATGTACATATAATGTACATATAATGTACATATAATGTACATATAATGCACTTTAATAGCAAGGTCGATAGCTCAGTGGGTGAAACTGCATATGTGTTTTGAGTGTAAGCCAATGGTCCGAGTTCGATTCCTGCTGCAAGTTTTAACAAATTATAAGATTTTAAATACTGTAATTATTTTGATTTACAGGAAAAAATTTTTAAAAAAATTGCCTCTTGTACACGTAATGTGTATAAAGTAAAAAGTCTATATCTATTTATAAATATATTTGGATAAAATACATACAGGTTTTAAATATGGTTTACACAACTTTATAAATTTGGGAGATATATGGTTTTTTTTTCAAATAGCTCCACCAGCAAAGCAGCAAAAATTTTAAATAAACTTGATCTGCGTGCAGACTTAAGAAATCTAAATCCCAAGTTTGGTGTCTTTAGCTCTTATAGTCTCTGTGATCTAGGCGTTCATACAGACAGACAGACAGACGGACGGACGGACAGACGGACATGGCTATATCTACTCCTTTAGTGGTCCTGGTCAATATTTAGGTAACTTTTGGGGGTCTGCCACGCCTCCTTCTGCCTGTTACAAAAAAGCCCACTTGCGCAAAACTATAACACCTGTGTTCCTTTGGTACAAGGTATAAAAACTAGGTATTCTTTCATTCCAAAATATTTACTTTGAATAAAAAATGACATAACACAATATATATCTATATCGTATATCGATAGCATGTGTTTGGTCACACCAAAGTGCATTACGTCATCCGTTTTGCTTCTTTTGTGATCGTAAATGAGTGCGAAATTAAGAAGAAAAAGGTAAGTATTTAGCTTTATTACTTTTTATATTACTAATATCCCTAACTAACTAAATGCGTAAAATATTTGCTACCACTAATTCTAATTATTTCAGCAGTTTTTAATCTGTTTTCGTCATTGTCTGTTTTGTGTGTATCTACTTACATATATGTCTACTTACATATATGTCAATGCGTCTGTGTGAATATAAGCGTGTACAAAATTGGGCCCGAGTGTTTTTATTTATATTTTTTTTACAACTAATGATTTTCTGTTTTATTTTTGTTAAAGCTTTCCGAACAGTAGGGCGGAACCTCAAGGATTACGTAAAAACGGTGCGAGAGGCGCTCGTTCTTATATAGTGCCTTAATTAATATAATAAAAATAATTTGTTTAAACAAAAATGACAAAATTTTTTATTTCTAATTTTTGAATTATTTCTGCGGGAATTTCACTATGAGTTCACATCATGAAGTTCACTGTGATTTCACACCATGAATTTCGCTGTGAGCGCACAGCATGAATTTCTCTGAGTCGAGCAGCGACGGTTGCATGATGAATTACCCCAATGAACGTTGCACGTGAATTTTACAGCGAGACGAGCAGCGGCGTCGGCATCATGAATAACCCGGCCGCCCATGTATAAAAGCAAATGAGAACTTCACATGAACGGTGGGCTCCAACCCCATGAGCGATTCGGTTGGAAAACCATGTAGATTTCATGTAGAAAAGTCCGACTGGGCAGCAATAACCGCTAAATTTATCCTTTAGATCTGGACTAATTTAAACAATAGTTATCGATGGTTTTTCGCTGCAACTCTAAACTTGTTCAACTTAATGTTGGCAGCAAAAATTTTTAGAATTCACTTTGAAAGCTTAAACAAAAATAGAAAGGAAAAATTGAAATATGAATGGATCCAAGGCTACAAGTATGTAAGGTTAATTCAGTAAAAAAAACTGGCCACACTATTTTAACAATTTTATTTGTATGATCTATTAAGGAACATTTACACATTTAGGAGTTAGACAGAATCTTCCAGGCCGACTTCAAAAAAAGTTGGTTTGCGTTGTACATCCAACCGGCCCATAGGATCACCCGATTTAATAAAATTAAAATGCATTACTTGAAGGATAAATGTCCCGAGGTTCTCACAAAGCGTTTTTCTTTTTTCTTTTTTTCAGATTTTTTATTTAATTTTGAAGTCAAAAGTCTGATTTTTGACTAAAAAAAGATAAATTGTAAAAAAAAATATATATATAACAAAATTTAAAAAAAGGGCCACGTGAGTACCGCTGAGAGCGCTTCAAAGTTTTGAGATCACATGTAGTGCACACTAAGCGACCTCCATTAACTTGACTATAACTTTGTTAATTATTATTTGATCGATGTGAAACTTTTACACAATATTCTTAACATGTTTAGCAATTGTAATAAAAAATAAAATAAAATAAAAGGCTTGAAAAATAATCAAATACTAGCACGTCAACTCTATGGATTCTCCTAGTGATTTTAGAAAACAAACGTCAAAGCAAAATTACTTTGTCTAGACTGTATTAAAAATTGCCATTCTTGATGTAGTTAATAAACATTTTAAAAAAATATTGATTATGCTATTATGACACTACCGTAGTAATTACAGACATCATTAAAGATTTAACAGGTTAATATGGTTTTACACAAGTGTGAGCAAACGATAACGGACTTTTAATGCATTGGCTAATGCATTAGCCAAAAAAATCGATAAACATAGTTGTTCAGTCACGGCAGCATTACTCATAAGCAATATCATTTAGAATTAGACATAATAATTCTTCAGTCGCAGCCACATACATTTGTCGTTAATAAAGTATAAGTTATCAGGTCAAGCGAATATGCATAACTGGCGGACAACAAAATAGAGCAATAAGTGTCAGGTCATATAGCTGGCAATAACCAACATACACAGTAGCAATAAGTGTCAGGTCATATATCTGACAATAACCCACATACACAGTAACCCACATTCACAGTAACCCACATTATTTTGTTATACGATATTTGTTACCATAAGCATTTTGTACCTATATATACTGTTAAGTTTTCATTAATAAAGTCAGTAAGAGTTCTACCTCAACCAAGAGCTTTTATTTATGCCCGACACCATCGCCGTGTCTTTATGCACCCAACTCAACTCCAACTAAACCAACCAAACCGTCCACCTAGTTCCAAGTGCTAGTTGCGACAATCAAAGGCAATAGTTTATGCACTATCTGCCAGGCATCGAAGCCTCCGTATAAACATTTTGGTGACCCCGACGAACACGTCAACCGACGTTAGTCAACAGGAAAGAATCCGTAACTCTTGGGATCTTCCTACTCTTGTCTCACACACCAAATAAAACATTTTGGTGACCCCGACGAACACGTCAACCAGACGTTTAGTCATTAGGAAGAATCCGTAACTCTTGGGATCTTCCTAATTTTCAATCAAAAGGAAGAATCCGTAACTCTTGGGATCTTCCTAAATCCTAATCAAAAAGGAAATATCCGTAACTCTTGGGATTTTCCGACATCTAAAAACAAAAGGAAATATCCGTAACTCTTGGGATTTTCCTACTTATATCAACAAAGGAAAAATCCGTAACTCTTGGGATTTTCCGACTTTGACTAAAATCCGTTTTTAGAAACTCCAAATTCTAAAAATCCCCCAAGTCTATTGAACATTTGTTGTTT
>VNJN01006305.1:0-40199 GCA_008042485.1 Drosophila mayri
TGTGAATTATTGAATTATTGAATTATTGAATTATTGAATTATTGAATTATTGAATTATTGAATTATTGAATTATTGAATTATTGAATTATTGAATTATTGAATTATTGAATTATTGAATTATTGAATTATTGAATTATTGAATTATTGAATTATTGAATTATTGAATTATTGAATTATTGAATTATTGAATTATTGAATTATTGAATTATTGAATTATTGAATTATTGAATTATTGAATTATTGAATTATTGAATTATTGAATTATTGAATTATTGAATTATTGAATTATTGAATTATTGAATTATTGAATTATTGAATTATTGAATTATTGAATTATTGAATTATTGCATTATTGAATTATTGAATTATTGAATTGTTGAATTGTTGAATTATTGAATTGTTGAATTATTGAATTATTGAACAGAAATTACTTGAAGGGGTCTATTGCACTTCTTCCCATCCTTGAACACCGGAAAATCTCATATGTCGGTAGAGATTCTCATTGCCCTCCCTTCCTTAGACCACTTCACTTCACTCCTCTAAAGAACCTAACTTCTTTTGTTTTTAGCGGTCCCATGGGTGTTTTTGGTTGTCAGAGGATCATATTATGTCGAGTCAAAAATTCGAGAAATTAAAACATTATAATTTTTATTTAAAATCTAATTAAAAAGTATTAACAATGCATGGGGATAGCTACAGAATAATTGTCAATAAGACTTATAATACAACATACACTAACGCATGAATAAAATATATAAAATTGTAAAAGGTGCAAGATATATGAAATGAATGTAAATGCAGTATTTGGTAAATAAAATATAAATATGAATATTAATATAAATAAGATATAAATATGAATATAAAAATAAATACGAAATAAATATGAATATAAATATAAATATAAATAAGCAAATGAATTTTATAAATGTTCAAAACTGACTAGGTCAAAATTATTTATTTTTTTTTTTTCATTTTCATTAGCAAAGGCGAATTGGATTTTTTTGGCAAAAATTAAATGGAGCAAGATCTTGAAGCAATTTCTAAAGCAATTAAACTATTCAAAGTCTCTTTCTAATGATTCTTGGACTTGGGATTTTTTGTTTGTCGTTAAGGTATCAATTCCCTTCTTTTCTATATTTTTATTTAAACCGTAGATCGTTAGGAACTCACTCAAAGTGTTTTTCTGTCCTCCTCGAAGAAAGCGCTTTCCTGAGAAAAACCTGAAAATTTAAATAATACTATTTTTTTCCAACCCAACACACAAACAAACGACACAAACGAAAATCGAGTCTCATGTAAACATCACAAACTTCACTCAACATTCTAATATATCGCTCAATTTGCCTTTGCCTATTCATCATCACTTTCGCTGACAAGAAGAATTTTTTTTTATGGCCATCATTACATCACACAATAAAAGACAAAAAACTTATTAAATTAAAACTTAACTAAAATATTATTAAAATTCCTTCCTCTACAGTTTTCTTAATTAACTTTTTTATCTTTGCAATTTCAGTTTCTTTTTCAAGGATGAGTTTTAACATTTTCGGCACGCATACATATTCCACTTTTTCTCCATTCTTACACCTTTTTTTCTTTTGTTGGTTTTGGTTCTCTTATGCTTTTTTCTTTCCTTTTCTTTTATTAAAAAAAAAAAACTCAACCTCAAAATTCTAGGCAAAGGCACACATATACATTCCTTTTTTTCCCTCACTCCCTTGAAGCAGCTAATCTGCCCCAATTATCATTTAGCTGAGCACTTCCCCCGGCAATGTTGAGGATTGCCCCTTGCTGCGGCTGCACGACGATGAAATCTGCACCTCACGGAGGCTGCGCGACGATGAAACTTGCCCCTTACGGCGGCTGCGCGACCATGAAATTTGCCCCTTGCGGCGGCTCGGCGATGACAGCGGGACCCAAAAAAAAAAAACACTCACGACTGAGCGTCGAGTTGCTGAGCTTCTGCTCCCTTCTTCTGCATCGGGGGTTTCTGTCCGTGCTTCGACTCTTGGCCGCAGTTTTATAATGAGTCTAACAATACAAAATCCCACTAAATTTCATGTTCACCAATATCTCCGTTTTTGCAACTTACCAGCTAGGACTCAGCGCTAGGCTGGATATAGATATGATTCCGTTTTTTCTCTCTCTCTTCTATGCAGAAAAATCACAATTTGGGAAAAATCTTCTTTAGGATGCAACTTCTGACGCACTGATTGGAAAAAAAAAGACTCAGACGACCAAAAAGTGGCGGTAACCCCTAGCCGAATATGCGAGAAGGAGCAAGAGAAAGTTGACATTAATGACTGTTACTCTCCTTGCTCCTTTTCTTGTTCCCCCTCTCGTGCCACCGAGCAACTCCTAGATGGCGGTGACCTCACTCTTCATGTAGCAAAGTACAAGCGCTACATTTGCTATATTTCCTATCGCGCCTACTGAAACCCAACCCTAACCGACACATCTTTCTCTTAATCTTGTTTTACTCTTACTTTTAACAACTAAATAATTATACCCATAAAACATATAACCAAACTGTACTTTTAGTAACTTAAATTAGTTTTAATCATTTAGTTTTAACATATCACCCAAAGTAAATATCTACCATAGTTTGATACACTTAATTAATATTGTTAATTATTACTACATTGTACTTAAGCAGGCCAATATAGCTATTGCTTAGAACAAGAAAGAAATTTACCACAATTTCTATTTGGAAATAATTTTTGGAAGTATTATTTAATAATTATAATAATAATAAATCTAAAAATTGACATTGTGCTATAATAATGAAAGAATTACACATTAAAAAATAATTATTAATAATAATTAATTAGTAATTTGTAACGGTCTACCAGGTTCCCAGGTAGCGCAGGGATGGCCAGGATGCGCTTAGTGAATTTTTTTGGCTCCGAGTGGTTGCTGAAAGAGAAGTTTGGCCCGTTTCCCAGTGAGAACAGTGGCGAGAATTCGGTTAAAGAGTAGATTCGGGTATTTATTCAGCCTTTTCTTGAAGATGAGCTGCTTCCGAAGGACCGGGTTTGGCCGGGAGGGTTGTCGCGGCCTTGGTTGTCTGGACCTCTCGCGTCGTGACTTCCCTCGTCTGGACGTCCTGAGCCGAGAAAGAGAATGAACGGGCTTGCGAGTCGGTGGCAAGAAGATCACTACGGACTTGAAAGACTTTCACGAGAATCTCAAGGCGGATTTGAAAGTCTTCAATGAGAGAGAACGGTTGGCGGACTCAAAAGTCTTCAGAGAGAGAACGGTTGGCGAACTCGAAAGTGGTCAGAGAGAGAATGGTTGGCGGACTCGAAAGTCTTCAGAGAGAGAGTTTTGGGCGGACTCGAAAGTCTTCAGAGAGAATCTCCCGACGGACTCGAAAGTCTTCAATGAGAGAGCGGGGGGTTGGTCTCGAAAGTCTGCGGAAGGAGAGGAGGCGGACTCGAAAGACTTCAGCGAGAGAGAATTCGGTGAATCGAATTGATTGCCGCGACTCGAAAGTCTGTCGGCAGACCAAAAAAAGGACTTAGAGCTAAGCTAAATATGTATTGCAAACCAGATCAGACGATCCGGTTCGCCCAAAAAATGACACTTGTTGGCTGACTACTAGGAATTGTGCTACTAGGCCCTTTCCTAGGCCAGCGGCCCGCAATATATAGGCCCCGGCGTGCCCTAGTGTACCCGCCGCGATCGGTCTGCCTCTATTGTTACCCTTTCTTCTGTTTCAGTGTGGCTTTCTCTTGGCGCGCGCGCGCTCATTCAAATTTAAACCTTTCTTTTATATGCGCGGCACGCGTCACATATTAAATTTTGGATCGATTCTTCATGTCGAGCGGTGCAGTCGTGTAAACCCTGATGACGGTTGTCATAGTGCAAGCAAATTATATTGCAAAATCGTGACCTTGAGTCGACAAAAACAAAACATATTAAAACTTTATATTATTATAGTCTTCCTTAATTCGCAAATAATGTTGGGAAGATTTGCGGAGCCGTAGCTACATTATTTTTATACCCTTTTAGGGTATTATAATTTCAGTCAGAAGTTTGCAACGCAGTGGAGAAGACATCTCCTATAAAGTATATATATTCTTGACCAGCTCAACAGCCGAGTCGATCTAGCCATGTCCGTCTGTCCGTCTGTCCGATTATACGCGACCTAGTCCCTCAGTCTTAAAGATATCTTGTTGAAAATTTCTAGTTAGTCTTCTATATACTCTTACTCCTACATTAGTTCGAAACGGGCCAGATCGGACAACTATATTATATAGCTGCCATAGGAACATTTTTAATAAAATATAAAACAAAATTTTAAAATATTAGAAAATGGGCATGTTTCAAATTATATGAAAATATGTTGATAACTGACAAAGTTATAATTTGTTATTATAAAAATTTTCCTATTGTTCCTATGGCAGCAAAATCGGACATCCGATTTTAATAAAATTAAAAACTAAATCTGAAATTATAGAATGTGGCCAAATCTCACATTTGGTGAAAATGTGTTGAAAAACTGCGAATGTTTGTTTTTTTACTGATTGTTCCTATGGAACAAAAGTCGTCAAATTTTCATGAAATTAAAACCAAAATTCAGGAATAATAAAATATGGCTTTACCCGACATATGTACGAATGAGAGTATATAAACGACTAACTGCAAAGATTCATTCAGATAGCTTTAAAACTAAGTGACTAGTTTGCGTAGAAACAGACATTCGGACATGAATAGAGATCGACTCGGCTGTTGATCCTGATCATGAATATATGTATATACTTTATAGGGTAGGGGATGTCTCCTTCACTGTGTTGCAAACTTCTGATATATCATAATACCCTGCGGGTATAACAAAGAAAGCAAGAGGAACAGAAGCGATTGAAAGCTATGAACATCAATCCATTTTAAAAATAAAGTAACTGCTTTAGAATATTCCGTCCAAATTCGCAAATATTTGCATTTTACTTCCATTTTAAGACCGCATTTTCTTTATTTTTTTTTCGAACTAAAAGCATACGAAGGTACGTACGTTTGTGACCCGCGGATATGCCAATATACATATGTGTAATCGATAGTCGAATTTTTGAACACAGCACTCTCTTTTTGATCAACGCTTTGGCTGTTGTAATTATTTAACCACTTCTCTATCCAGATAATTTTCGGAGTCATAGAAATCGGATGACTATATAAAATTGTAAATGTAAATTTGGACATACAGTCGGGTGTCCCAACAGTAGAATACCCTGAACCATTAGTATTAAATACTGTAACTATTTTGATTTATAGAAAAAACATACAAAAAAATATTTGCTAAAAATAAAAAAGCTTTATCTCGTCGCCGACGGGACGCGAATCATTGACAACTAACATTTCGAATATACTCCAGCTTAGCCAGCTGCACCACTAACCAATTCAAAATGAGTAATCGAATGTAAACATAACTAAAATGTATAATGAACGTTTTGATTTACATATTTGGAGCCGTCTGCCTGGGCTGCCTCTTATACACATAATATGTATAAAGTAAAAAGCCTATATCGCTATTTATGGTTTTCAAGGTTTTCAATATGTTATACATAACTTTATACATTTAGAAGATATACGATTTTTTATCAAATAGCTCCTCCATAAGGGGAGCAGCAAAAATTGAAAACAAGCTTTATCTGCGTGCATATATAAAAAGTCTAAATCCCAAGTTTGGTGTCTTGAGCTCTTATAGTCTCGGAGATCTAGGCGTTCATACAGACAGACAGACAGACGAACGAACGGACAGACAGACAGTTACAGTTAGACAGACGGACGGACGACGGACAGACGGACATGACTATATCGACTCCTCTAGTGGTCCTGATCAATATTTAGGTAACTTTTGGGGGTCTGTCACGCCTCCTTCTGCCTGTTACAGAAAATCGCACTCGCACCAAATTTTAATACCTATGTACCTTTGATACAGGTTATAAAAACTGCAATGAAGCCATTACTTCGGTGTTTTTATACCCTTGCAGGATATTATAATTTTAGTCGGAAGTTTGCAACGCAGTGAAGGAGACATCTCCGACCCTATAAAGTATATATATTCTTGATCAGGATGAACAGCCGAATCGATCTAGCCATGTCCGTCTGTCCGTCTGTCCATTTATACTCAAACTATTCCCTCAGTTTTAAAGCTATCTGAATGAAACTTTGCAGCTAGTCTTCTATATACTCTCACTCGTACATATGTCGGAACGGGCCGGATCGGACGACTATATCATATAGCTGCCATAGGAACAATCGGAAAATTTTTAGAAAAAAAAATTTAACTTTGTCAGTTTTCAACATATTTTCATAAAAGTTAAGATTTAGCCGTTTTATATTATTCCTGATTTTCTGTTTTAATATTATGAAAATCGGCCGACTATATCCTATAGCTTCCATAGGAACAATCAGGAAAATAAAAGAAAATCCATAACTTTGTCAGTTTTCAAGATATTTTCACCAAACTTGAAATTTGGTCATATTATATTATTTCAAAATTTCAATTCAATTCAATTTCATTTTCATCATGTTCGAGATTTGGCCACTAATTATTATTACAGAATTTCGGTGTTGATTTTTATTTTAATTCTGCAAGGGTATATAAACTTCGGTGAGCCGAAGTTAGCTTCCATTCTTGTTATCATTAATATTTATCATTGATAATTTCTTAATGATTCTATTGCAATCTGCAAGGGTAGACACACTTCGACGTGCCGAAGTAATCTTCCGTTTTTAATTAAGCATAACAATAAAATGAATATTAGTAATTAAATATTATTAATATTAGTAATGAAATACAAGCTATTACCGCTCTTGTTCTTAAGTCTGGAATTGTAAAACCCTTTAAAACTTTTAACCATTGCCAATTGCCGCAACTTTCTATCGAACTTCTGCAGCAATGGTTCTGATGTTTCTAATTACCCGGAAAAGACGACTATTTCAAAAATGCACTAAATTAAATTCAAAGGTGATAGTAGTCGGAGATGCCTCCTTCTACTTGTTACATACATTTCCTGCCGGCACAAAGTTATTATACCCTTCTAACCTATGGGTAGCGGGTATAAAAACCAGCTACAAAGCTCCATTCAGATGTCCAGATATATAAAATCCAAGAGACTATTCTGACACTCTTGAATTTAACTTTGATTCACACCAAATTTTATGTCTTTATTAAAGCGTGGAAAATTATTGACTAAAATCATTCAATCCTTTGTGTTGCTATATAAACACATCTAAATAACTTTAAACAGACAAATAAGGCAATTTTGATTTTTTTTTTTAATTCATGAGCTTTTGTTAAACATTTAAAATAGGTGGTATATTAAGCTTAATAATGCGTTTGCAAGAGTCTATCGTATTAATCGACATTGATATATGTATGTTTCTAATGCATACATGGTACAAATAAAAGTCTGTAACACTAACGGCCTTAAGCCGCGCAATTTTAATACCCCTGCAGGGTATTATAATTTTAGTCAGAAGATTTCAGCACAGTGAGGAACGGGCCTGATGGGACGACTATATAAAATGCTAAAACGAAACAGAATAATTGCAGAAAAAAATTATATAATAACATTTTAAGTTTTTTAAATATTTTTATTTAATTTGATACATAGTCAGATTGTCTATTTTCGAATTTCAGATTTCATTTAATGAAAATCAGACCCTTCATATAGCTGCCAAGTGAAAAATCTGAATATTAAGAGTTAATTACGTATTAATAAAATTTGACGAAATTAAAAGAAAAACTAACATTAGTACATAGTACATACATTAATCATTTCCGACCCTATAAAGTATGTACATATATTCTTGATCAGGATCAACAGGCATGTGTCTGTTTGTCATTCTGTCCGTCCGAAAAATGTTCGAACAAAAATTTTAGATTTTTGCCACTTAATATTATATCAGAATTTCAATTTTAGTTCCATGAAAATCGGAAGACTATATCCTATAGCTGCCATAGGAACAATTAGGGAAATAAAAGAAAAACTCATAATTTCGTTTTTTCTCAACATATTTCTATAAATTTTGAGATTTGGCAACTTATTATTATTCCATAATTTTGGTTTTCATTTGATTTAGTCCGATGAGCCGAAAATACCTTCGTTTTTTGTTTTTTTATTTTTTGTAATTCTTCAAAACCTTTTTTAAATATCAACATTTTCTCATATTGTTACACTTTCTCATATTGTCACATTTTGTTCAAATTAAGAACTTTAAAACAACAATTCTGTTGATGCTGATCAAGAATACTGGGTCGACTCTATTGATTGTACTGACCTAACATATATTATACTTTGATGTATTTTAACACATACCGATAAACCAAACACATTAGAATATGTCTTTGGATACAATTACAGTTCTTTTTACAATGTAATATAAGGTTTCAAGTTTTATTAAAACAACCGTACCTATATTATATACATTCGTATGTCTGAAATAATAGGAGCGACAAGTCAATTCAAAAAAAAAAAAACGTAGGAAAATCGGCAAATTTTTTACGTTTATATATAGAGGTGTACATATGTACATGTGCATAGTATGAGTATGTATTATTATATATTTATACAACTTCATATATTGTTTTTATTTTTAACAGTCGGAAGTTATTTTTATTTTTTGTCTTCTGATAACAAAACAACAAAAACAATAATGTCAAAGCACATTAATTCGAAAGTATTTAAAGTACGATTTTACTTTGTTATATTGTGTGAAAATGTGAGCTTAGTTAACAGTTTATTTGTTATAACCTCTGTGAAAGCCCTTCAGAAGAGGGAACTATTTTAAAATTTTTACCTAAGAGTGATTCGGGGGTTGGAATAACATTCTTCCTATTGGTGGTTCACTCTAGAGGGTTTAACCATTCACCTTATACGTGCAAATTTAACGAGAAACTGAATATAGTTGTCTCATTCGCATCTGAAGTGCGAAAGAGACGATACGAATGTGAAACGAATGAGCTGAGCAACAGCGAACTGTAGCGTTGTGTCGACTTGTAACCTTGTGCCGACCTGGTTTTAGGCCCAGCCCTCTACATTTCTCGAACTGGCATTGGCTGGCTAAAGTAAAATGAATAAGCAATATTTCATGTTTGTCTTGTTCAAGTGTATAGCCAGTACCAAACACAGCACAAAGTCATCGTTAATAGGAAAAACTTATTCGAGGGCTATCCAGAAGCCATCTGAGGAGTACTCGTCAGTACTGTTCAGACCTCTTATTTCATTTGACGGAATCGTGTCGAGTGGATATTCATAATAAATTCTCTATCGTAGGCTTATATGTGTTAAAATTTACATACATACTTATATTGTGCTGAAGAAATAAGAATCAGATGTTAAATGATTCGCCAATAAATATTTTGTCCTCAAAATCAAGTATTAAATCAGTAATTTCATGATAACTTTAATACTATTTAACTAATATCACATCGAGTGAGTAAAAATATTTAATCATGAAGTAATTTATATATGATATGTACAATTTTAACGTTAACCAAACAAGCATTTTATAATAAAAAAATACTGCTACCTTAATACCACAATACATTTTTTTTAATTTTAAAAAACAATTTTATAATATCACAATCTAGCATTGTATTTACATAAATAAGTGTCTCTTCGTTTGCCAGAAAACTTATAATTTGATGTATTAAATATTTGGAAAAACATTAAGTTAAAATAAGTTCAGGTTTTTTCGTTTTTAAGTGGAAGTAGTCAATAAGATCTTTTTTCAAGAAAAATATTTTTTAACGTGGGTCAATATATCAATTCAGTTCTTGTTACGAGGCCCGACCACTATTTATTCGTACTGCAATATTTTTACCCGAATAAAAAGTTTAGTTTATATCTAACAGAAGTTTGATTTTATTCTTTCAACTTTAAATCACAAATTTTAATTCTACTTCAATAACAACTATTATAAGGTTAGTTTTATTAAAATCAGCCTTCACAATAGCGTAATGTCTTTGGTCACGAGCTGTTATTGCCAATTTTCAGCCTTTATTTAAGATAAGCGACGCTTTTAATATAATATATAATATAGGATTATTTTTTTATTATGAATAACACAGACCGACAAAAAATGTACTCGATCTCGGTCTGTACATATATTGCTAGTTCGCTAATAAAACAGAAATCACTCGTATACCAATGTTGAAATTGGGCATGAATTAAAATGGGAAAGCCGTTTAATATTAAAAATGAATCCTAAATGTTAGACGTCAGGATCAGCAGCTTTATCGCTTTTTCTGAACTGAAATTTCATTTCTCAAATGTTGTTTAAATTATTGCATTATGAGTTATGATTTTTGCAACGTAAATAACAAAAATGTTATATAGTGCATTTTATTATTTAAAATATTTATATTGATCAAGGTAAAACAATAAAGCTAAACATTTAATTAATCATCTCATTCACTTAAAATTTTTAAAACATTGTACAACATGTAGTTATTCTCTTCAACCCTGAAATAATTTTTCTTAATTTCTTTTATGTATTAATAGAGCTAATCAAAAGTATTCAGGTAAAGAACACATGTCAGATATTTTAGTTGTCATTCATGGTGCTTTTTGAACAATTTTCCTGAAATAATTGTGGATGCTCTCCTTGATCTAGCATCTTGATCAAGCAGTTTGATTTGACCAATTTATCAGAAGCAATTCAAAAAAAGCGAAAGATGACGGGTCATAGGATAATGCAAAAAAAAAAACAAAATTCAACATAAACTTGGCCAAAAATAAACTCAATCCCAGCTAGGCTGAGAGCCTTCATCTATACCAAACCTAATTTTTCTGATAATAATAATTATTAATAAAGTAATTTACCAATAAAACAATACTAAAATTTAATTTATTTAAGTTTTTATGTAAAACCAATTTATATTTAATAACTACACATTACATGCAACTTTTATATTATTTTTATTTATTTTATTCTTTTGTCCTATGAATCGTTATCTTTCGCCTTCAGATTAGGATTGCTTCTGAATAGAGAAATTGCTTCAGAAAAATTGGTCAACAACAACTAGAATGTGTTCGTTATTCGTTTTGTAAATACTTTTGACTACCCCCTGACATTTGACACGGTAAGAGATTTTTCATGTATACCTATACCTACATAATATTGTGAACCAATGGAGAAGACTTGGAAGCTTCATATTAAAAAAAAATTGTATAGGGTGTCTTTAAAAATTTGTTATATGGTTTCTGGTGCAAAGCACGAATATAGCGATAGGTTGTTTCATACCGCTTATTTTTACTATGGCTTGATGTATCATTAACTTTCACCAGAGCAACATGATCTCTGATTACTGATCCATCACTGATCAATGAGTAAAGCATATATGAATATGCCAATGGATATATACCTTTCAGTACCGTTCCTTGTGGAATCCCTAAGGAATCGCGATGGAATGGGATTTGCTTCACAGGGAGTCGTCAAGGAATTTCCATACAAGCCTACAGGGAATTTCCATATACCGAGGCGGCTGGTACATGGAATTCGGAGTTACTGAGATTCGTCCGAGAATCCTCAAAGATTCCCGGCAGGAATTTGTCGTGAATTTCGAAGTAAATTCCCTCAAGAATGGTAAGGGAATTTCTAAGCGGAATCTGCAGGGAATATTGAAGGAATTTGGGGGGGAATCGGACATGAATCTTAGATTAATACTGGAGGAATCTGATAGGAATTGCAGAGGAATTAGCAGGGAGTCGTAGGGGAATTCTTCGAGGATTATGATCCCCCCTCCCCTTCTTCCCCAAACCCTCAAACAGATATGAGAATATAATGCATATAAAGTCAATTAGGTATTTAATTTATTTTATTTTTCCAACTTTATTATTTTTTCGTGTTTTACTATTATTATTTTTGATGCAACTTAATGCATACGCCAATGACTTCTCAGGCGGGTTCTGGGCGTCCACGCTAGATATACTATCTGTAAATAAAATAAATAAAAATTAGTTATTGTTTACACCATTTGTAATTAAAATACATACCAATTAGGACTCCATAAAAACTGGAGAAGGCCTTCAGCTTCTTCTTCGTCAATGTTGTATATCAGGAGCAGCTCCTCTGCAACGACGTTTTTTGATGATTTATAATTTGTTTGAAAGAAAACAATCAATGTACTCACCTTTTGAAATATTTAATTTAAATATATGTAATTAATGTCCACTGCGAATATTTTAGAAATCGACACACCACACAGCACAGCACTTAAACTTGAAATGCGAAGGGAACGGAGAAAGCCAAATCGAAACCGAAAATAGGTAGAAGTTTCGTTACCTACTTTGTTTCGGATTTACTATCCTAATCAAAATGGTTAACAAAATGCAAAATGCAAATTATTATAATTATTACAGATTCTGCAGTATTTTATTAGCTTGAAGTATGTGAAGGCTATTTGCATTTTAAATTTCCTTTTTAACTATATATATAAATTTTTTTCTAAGCTTTTTCTCAGAAAAAAAATAACAGAACAAACGTTCACCTTGTCCTATTCAACAAAACAATAACAAAAGCCTTGCTCTTTACAATTTGATCTTAAAGAATTAATGGTAAACTCTATCAAATAAAAGGAAAAACTAACTAAAACGTTTATAAATATCGTAAAGATTGAGTTTTAAAATTAATCAATACATATATACATATTATATTTACAGTATTATAGAGTTTTGCATTTTCCTTAACATTCAACCATAGTTTTTAAAGCAGAACTATAGATAAAGTCAACTAATTGTAATACTTGAAATTACACTCGAAATTCTGAAATTACAAACAATTTGTACAGCTCCTTTCTTCTAATAATCAATTTTTACCAAATTAAAACTGAAACTCTATTAAAATTCAAATAATTGTAATGTCTGACATAAGATGCAAATATTTTGAAAACTAACAAAGCTATAATAATAATTATAATAATAATTATAATTATAATAATAATTATAATAATAATTTTTTTCTACTTTCCGATCGTTGTTTATGGTTGCTATATGATTCTCGATGTTGCCCGTTCCGACTCATATGCTAGTGAGAGTATATAGAAGAAAAGTTTTATTTCAGCTGTTGATGGTGATTAAATATATATACAAGTATTAATACTTTAAAGGGTCGAAACTGTCTCCTTCGCTGTGTTGCAAACTTCTGACTATAATTATAATACCCTGCAAGGGTATAAAAATATATATTTAATGTATATGAACAGAAGTGTAAACCGCGGCCAAAATATTAAAAGTTCTCAAAATTGATTTTCATCAACAATAAGAAATGTTCCAATTGATCAAATCTGAAAGACTTAAGCATATTCCAGAACAGATTTTGAAATATTCAAATGCAAATTCGTGTAATCGCAACTTGCATTGTTTTGATGATGAACATCATACTACTTTAGTATTTTTAACGTGAGTAGAAAAAATAGTACATTTTAGGGAAATATCGGTAGCCATATGGGAAAATCCCAGGAATGGTCTACCTCGACCAAAAGTTAAAAACTTGTTTAAAATGGTTTTTATGAACATAGTTACATTAAAATATGGTCCAATTGATCAAATTAAATAAAGGCTATGATATTCTAAAGGAAATTTTAAAATATTCGAAAGCATATTCTCGCAATCGCAATTTTTCATTATTTTGATGAAAAACGGCAAAAAAAATGGGCATGTATTATTTAGCTTATTTCTTCTAAACAAAGGACTTATGCTTTGACTTTGATTTTCTAACATATCGAGAAGAATGCAAATATTAAAAATAAAATGCATATATGATATTCTAATGTATTTAAATAATAAAAAACAACATTCAAAGTCCAATGGAAAAATTGTAGCGTGCGACACAATGGGTTCACGGCTTTCGCTAAAAATTCAAAAATCCGTAAACATTATCGGTTTTTGTCCTCTAATATTCTTAACATTCTTTAGGATATTAACTTTCATAGGGTTTTCTTTGCATAATTCGCTAAAAATTGCGTTTGAAATGAAAATTTTGAAACTAACTTCCGCTTTGTGTAGCGTGCGACACTTCATTGTTTTACTAATTATTTTCAAAACAGTGACTCCGGTGAAATCGAACCTTATACCCTCGGAAAGTACTCTCAATTCACTCTAAACATATAACTAAAGTTTTCGGTAAATCTTAAAAAACACCCCAAAAAATTTATTTTCATTAGGTAAAATCGTGCGAATGTAGCGTACGACACGTGGGATTTTGCCCATAATGAAGAGGAATCTGTTTTTTTAGTCTTTGACGTTAAAATCTAAATAGAGTCTAGTGTACGTGCGGCCATATCTTCTGGATTATCGATGTAGATTAGAAAGCTGCCGGTATGATTGGTGAAGAAGAGGCAGACCTTTAGTATGGCGAAGGCTTCTACTGTAAAGAAGGTTCGAAGGTACCAACTCTCCAGAGATTGTTTTGCCAACCTTATAACCAGCTTAAAGGTTATTGTGTCATCTGGTTGTTGCGTCATTTTGGTCCATCTGTGTTGTAATGATTTTATAGTAAGTTGTTCTTGTAAGGAGGCGTTATACATTTCCAGGTTAACATTGGGTTTTTTACAAACTCAATATGCCAGGGTCTTAGATGAATTGGGTAAGGCAGAGCTAATCGTGTTGAGTTGTGTAGTTGCCACATCGCATAACCGTAGACATTCATTTGAATTTGCCCTTTAGCTTGAAGATGAGTAATCCTTTATTAAGAGCAAATTATCTCTTTGATGAAATTTGGGAATATGCTGCAAGGTCATTTGTTTTCTCCGAGACTGAATGCTCGGTAGGCCATACTCGGCTAATATATGTGCGATAGGAGAGGTGGGAAAAGCGTTAATAGGTGCACCCCACCTTGCTATGGAGTCTAAAACTAGCTCAAATGGGATTTTGCATACCAACTGGAAGGCCATAATTTATACATAATCTATTTTAGAGAGCATCAGATCTGGGTAATGATGACAGTGACAATGAAGTCGATTTGTAGGATCGGAACAAATAAGCATTTTTTTGATGAATTTATTCGTCTTAGAAGTTACTACTTGCAGAATAGTTGGATCAGAGATGTCCGAACTCTTCGGCAATACTCTAAGCATTAGTTATAGTCCCAGAATCCCACTTTAAGAAACGAAATGGATGTGGTGGCACACCACGTTTTTATGTCAGACAAGACTTTTTTAGACGACAATATAGGGGGATATCCTAGATGGAAAATTTTTAAGAACTAATTTTTTTTTTAAACTGCGTTCCCTTTTTTATAATTTATAAACCGCAAAAAATTTTTTAATTTCTGACTAGTTAGCCGAAACTGTACTCCCTTTAGTAATTTATGTTTAAAAACCGGCTTACAGCTGTTTGTTTGCACTCTATTTTGTAAAAATCCCAACCAGCTAAATCATTTTTATATTTTCCTGGAAGATTTAAGATTTATAGAAAAAGCAGTAAATGTGCGGAAGAGTTCACATCCACGTAGATTGGATAAGATAGACCAACTACACACACATATGTGGTATCAGTAGCGTGGTCAAAGAAAGGTCTACATGAGTAAGGGAATTTTAAGTGGATAAATGTGTGGGAAATGCATTATTTCGGACTATCACTTTTAATTACACTTTCAATTTTGCTACCTTTTTTGTTTGTTTGTGGGAAGCCCTAAGGAGGTTAAGGTCAATATGCACAACTGTCAAACGCTTTGCAGGATAGCGGATAAGTCGGGTGTTGAAAAACCGTTTTATTTTATTTATTTATTTTTTTTTATTAAGAAAAGGACCGAAAAAGAAAGTGTTTTTTAAAAATGTGTTCTTAAAAATAAGCGGAATTGTAAAAGACACCTTCCAACTATCGGGAAAGAACGACATGTTGAGATAACTGAAAAAGCTTTGACAAAGGACTACATAGCGCATTATCACAATTTCTCAATACACAACTAGGCAAAAGCTCGGGACCAGAAGAAAAGGATGGCTTGAGTGATTTGAAATTCCGAAGAATTCCGAATTCCGAAATTCGCCGATTGTGGGCATAAAAAGGCAGACGGTACATAAAAAGTAGAAGTAGAATACGTATACTGGAAAAATAAGTTCGCAATATCAAGCTCAGAGGAAGCAAACTTGATTACAAAGATTTTAAACATTAAAGACTATTAAGCTCTTAAATCGATGTTCTGTTGTAAATTGTAAAAATATACGATATATCCTTTGGGTCAGATACATTTTTTAAAGTTAAATAGCAGGTTTGTTTCTTGCAAACATAAAATGTCTCGAGATTGTTCATTTATTAGAAATGTAAATTCGTTGTTAAAGAGTTATTAGAATGAAAGATTAGACAATGAGTCTTATTATTTCATTGATTGATCTAAGATGATATGATAAAATTTAAGCTAAAAAAGATGGTTTTAATAAATGTCTTCGGGTCTAGTTTATCGGATACGAGTGATTAGAGCTTTGAATTTAAGACATATTTCAATGGCAGAGATCGTGTTATCCTACCAACACGCCATTTACATTTTTGCGAGCTGAATATGGTTCATGATACTTATACCCTTGCAGATTTCACTTAAATTATACAATTAAAATTAAACAAATCTGGAATAATATAAAATGGCCAAATCTCATTTTAAAATAAAATATATTGAAAACTGACAAAGCACTATTTTTTTTTAAATTTTCCGATCGTTCCTATGGCAGCTTTATGATTTAGACGGATATGGCTAATCGACTCAGCTGTTTGTGCTGATCAAGAATATACATATATACTATATATAGGATATGAGACGTCTCCTTCTTTTCCATTTTTGTTACTCTCTTTTCGGAGGAGCTATTTGAAAAAAAACAGTATATCTATAATTTATAAAGTTATGTAAGCCATATTCAAAACGTAGTTTATCAAAATACACAGCTTGTATAAATATCATTGCGACTGTGCCATAAATAGCGGAGATATGTGCTTTTATATTTTATACATATTATATATACAAGAGGCAGCCCAGCCAGAGGGACCAAATAAATCAAAACGTTCATTATACATTTTAGTTATGTTCACATTTTTATGAAATTAAGATTTCATTTCAAATTGGTTAGTTCAGCTAAAGCTAAAGTCTACCCGACATGTCTTTAAAAAAGTTATCAATAATTTATTTATTTGCTATTATTGTTTGTCTTTTGCTTTTTCCAATTGCTGAGTTTGCTATTTTTAGAATGTTTGATAAAGTAATTGCAAGATGTGGCGAGGTCAATTCACGGGGAAGACCGGGCCCTACTCAAAGTTTTTATATTTTTAGCAATTTTTTTTTTATACCCGCTACCCATAGGGTAGAAGGGTATTATAACTTTGTGCCGGCAGGAAATGTACGTAACACGTAGAAGGAGACATCTCCGACCCTATAAAGTATATACATTCTTGATCAGCATAAACAACCGAGACGATCTAGCCATGTCCGTCTGTCCGTATGAAACACTGGATCTCAGAGACTATAAGAGATAATAGAGCTCTAATTTTTTTTCGACAGTATTTGTTATGCTTGCACGCAGATCAAGTTTGTTTCAAATTTTTACCACGACCACTTCCGCCCCCGCAAATCATCAAAAACGAAATCAAATTATCAAATTTTAAAGCTAGGTTCGCGATTAAAAATTATAGTCCGTGTGATTCCTGAAAATTTTGTTGCGATCAGATAACAATTGTCGAAGTTATTAATTTTGTATGGCCACAAACGGCTGTTGCAGCATGCCCATTCTGTTGACCAACTAGACCAACTAAATATTCTTATTAGTTCCTGATTGTGATTGGATAAGAATCTTATAAGATATTCGAGAAGCAATTTTAATATATGGTAATAATTATTAGCCCCTTTAATGCAATAATAGCGCGTTTTTACATACATAGATACACGTGTGTGTATTTTTGTATCCATGTGATTATATTACACTTGCATTTGCATTTGTCCGTTATGTTAAAAAATATATTAACTATTTACTATGGGTAGCGGGTATCTCACAGTCGAGCTCCCTCGACTGTAGCTTTCTTACTTGTTTTTTGCAATTTCTCCCTGTAAATCAAAATAAGTACAGTATTAAATACTAAGAAATAAAAAATAGAATCCCATGTCATTTGCAATGACCTTCACGTGGTGTTCCCTGGATACCGATTAAAATATAATCGGGAACGAAATACCTTGTAATGGTACAGGATATTTTAATTGGGACACCCGACTGTATGATTCACAAAAAATAAATTTGAATTCTGCAAAATTTATTTGTAACAAAAGTTTTATTACATTTTAGCGGAAGTACATTACTTGGATTTACAAAGCTGAGATATATATTCGAATGCCATCCCACGGCTTGAGAAATATAAAAAACAAAGAGCTATTAAGAACATCCAGTTAAATTTGGTAGCAGTATTAAATGAAGCAGATTTGGTTATGAGTTTATCTCATAAGGACATACTTATGCCCTCATCAATTGGCCAGCAACATCAACTGGATACCAAACTGCATTCCAACGAAACATCGGTACTAAATACGGTATCTACATCTGCCGCTGCAGCAGTTGCACATCACCATCACCATAATCTCTCAAATATACACCATCTTCAAAATATCCATACTCAACATCAAAGTACCTTTATAAATAGCAATCATTCAACACCATTTAGTGTGACTGATATTTTAAGTCCAATTGAGGAGTCATATCGCAAACTGGAACTGAACGGAAACCCTCCATCGCCGTTTCGGTAAATACATATAATATATTACAAAGACTGTAATACTAAAACATAAAAAAATTACTAATATAGAATAAGAGAAGCACAATTTTTTGATCACAGAAAATTTTTTTTGAATTGGAGGTGACTAATATTTTAACTCGTTATAAAGTTTTTTTTAGTATATATAGCTGGCATATACATATGTGATAGGGATAGGCCCGGATTTACCACGGGGCAACTGCCCCGAGGCACCCACAAACTGAGGGCCTCTACAAATTTAAAAAATCGAATTTTGTACTACATAAAGGGTCGCCACAAGTCTTTTGCCCCAGGGCCCCCACACCCCTAAATCCGGCTCTGGGCCATGAATATACCAGAGACCGTAAATAATAATATTTATACTTTTATAATATAAAGTTTATGATTTTTTTTTCTCTTTTCTTAATAAATTATCATTAGATTTGTGAAAAAAATAAAAATATATACATTTTTAAATTAATAATTACTCGTGTTTGTTTTTGTTTTTTTGTTCAAAATAAATGTAAAACAAGAAAGGAAGCTAACTTCGGCTCACCGAAGTTTATATACCCTTGCAGAATTCAAATAAAAATTAACACCGAAATTCTGTAATAAAAATTAGTGGCCAAATCTCGAACACGATGAAAATGGTTTGAAAATCGGCTAAGTTATGATTTTTTTAAAAATTTTCCTGATGGTTCCTATGGCAGCTATATGATATAGTCGTCCGATCCGGCCCGTTCCGACATATGTACGAGTGAGAGTATATAAAAGACTAACTGCAAAGTTTCGTTCAGGTAGCTTCAAAACTAAGGGACTAGTTTGCGTAGAAACGGACATGTGTTTTATATTTATACCCTTGCAGGGTATTATAATTTCAGTCAGAAGTTTGCAATGCAGTGAAGGAGACATCTCCGACCATATAAAGTATATATGTATATTCTTAATCAGGATCAACAGCCGAGCCGATCTAGCCATGTCCGTCTGTCCGATTATATGCGAACTAGTCCCTCAGTTTTGAAGCTATCTGAATGAAACTTTGCAGTTAGTCTTCTATATATTCTCACTCCTACATATGTCGGAACGGACGCCTATATCATATAGCTGCCATAGGAAAAATCGGAAGATTTTTCGAAAAAAAATGATAACTTTGTCAGTTTTTAAGATATTTTAACCAATCTTGATATTTGGCCATTTTATGTTATTTCAGAATTTTGCTTTTAATTTCATGAAAATCGGTTGACTATATCCTATAGCTACCATAGGAACATTCAGAAAAATAAAAAAAAACCATAACTTAGCCGTGTTCCAAACCATTTTCATCAAATTTGAGATGTGGCAACTAATTATTATTCCAGAAGTTGAGTTAACATTTTTTTTTTAATTCTGCAAGGGTATATAAACTCTGGTGAGCCGAAATTAGCTTACTTTACTTTATAGGGTCGGAGATGTCTCATTCACTGCGTTGCAAACTTCTGACTGAAATTATAATACCCTGCAAGGGTATGCGTTTTCCTCATAACCTCAAAAATTCGGCTTCTACGTACAAAATTCCTATGGAAATGAACTCCATCTTTACAACATCCGAAATTCTTGAATAATAATAAGTTGGCCAATCTCAAATTTGAGAAATATTGAAGTTGTGATTTTCTCTTTTATTTCCCTGATTATTCCGATGACAGATATATGTCGGAGATGTCTCCTTCACTGCGTTGCAAACTTCTGACTGAAATTATAATACCCTGCAAGGGTATGCGCTTTCCGCATAACCTCAAAAATTCGGCTTCTACGTACAAAATTCCTATGGAAATGAACTCCATCTTTACAACATCCGAAATTCTTGAATAATAATAAGTTGCCCAATCTCAAATTTGAGAAATATTGAAGTTATGATTTTCTCTTTTATTTCCCTGATTATTCCTATGAAGGTAATATGATATAGTGCTCCGATTTAAATAAAATTTACAAGTAAATTCTGAAATAACATTAAGTGCCCAAATCTCAAATTTAAAACTGACATAGTTATAATTTTTTTTCGAAAATGTTTTCGATCGTTCCTATGGCAGCTATATGTTGGACGTTGATGCACTACGGTCAGTACACTCAAGTGGCCCTTATGCAACCAGGCACGTGCCTGTCAGGCTTAGGTATTAGTAGACGCGATTGAAAATATAGAAAGAATACGAGGAAATAAACTACCGGCGAGCTGCCTGAATGTTTGAATGCATGCGATCTAAGTGGGTAAGGATTAAAGTTTTTAGTTTCGGAAGACTATCCGCATGTGAGATTACCGAATACAAATCATTATAACTTGCACACAGTACTCTAAAGGGATCATGCAGTTCATAGGAGGTTCTACAATGGCGCAAAATTAAGGGTATATATGATCTAGTACTTCTACTCGGAACGTGGAAATTGATCTGCCCTAACAAGTCAATACTTTCCACGTCACCGTTAATAAGGTTATAAATGAAGGGTAAGTTAATTAGGAGAAGTCTACTATAATAGGAGGGTAATCTCTGGTCAGCATCCCAGTTTAAAGCGAAAAGCAAGAAGTTCTTTTGAATGCGTTTACTGTGCACCCCTGGCTTTATACATCATGCACGAAATATGATCGATAAAGTCAAGTTTTGGAACCAAGCGGACACCCAAGTCATTAACTGAGTTAATTCTTTCCAAAGAGCAGCAGTTAAGCGTGTATATTGCAAGCTTTGGAACGACACGAGAGAATGTCATTAGCTTACATTTAGAGCCATTTAAGTTTAGTACGTTTATACGGCACCAGGTTTGGAAGCTATCAAGATCTGTTTGTAAATCAGACTGGGACCCAGGTGGCTCCCTTGCGGGACACCTGAGGTGACTCGAAGAACATTAGATAAATTATTTTTAAAGAGGACCTTTTGCGTCCTGCCAGTCAGATAACTAGAGATCCACCTAAGAAGATCAATAGGAGACACATTAAGTCGAGTTTCCTGAGAAGAAGTGAATGATTAACAGAATCAAATGCTTTACTGAAGTTAGTATAAATTACATCCGTTTGGAGGTTATTCTGGAAACCCCTTATAATGAAGGGAGTGACCTCCAGAAGATTTATAGTTGTTGATCTTCGCTTTACAAATCCATGCTGACATGGAGAAATTACTGATCTACAAAGGTGCTGCAAATGTGGAGTATTAATGTTTTCGAACAGTTCAGGGATGACCGAAAGCTTACCTTTTTTGTGGAGAGGAATAATGAATGATTTTTTCCAAATAAGTGGAAAGTTCGAGGTTTCTAAGGATAAGGTAAACAATTTTAGAAGGGGCGAGCACAGGGCATCGGCATAATACCTTAGCACACAGCCCGGTATTCCGTCGGGACCTTGCGGATAAACTGGCTTTAAACGATGATGATCTAAAAGGAGAGAGCTTTTGTTTAAACATGGACAGAAAATTAGGTTCGATTTAGGCAAGCTATAAGAATATGTCTGATTTAGGTCATTGAAAGTGGAGTATGTCGTTTGAAAAAATTTAGCAAAAAGATCAGCAATTGCCTGATCGCTCTTCACAGTTGCGTTTGCAAACAAAATTATAAAACTGTTTAGGATCTTGAAAAAATTGGATCCTGCAACGAGTCAGATAGTTTTTGTAACACTTTGCGTTCAGTACGGTGAAGTTTGACCGAGCCGATATATAGTTAGAGAGGTCAGAACGAGGATCGGCTTTTCTAAATTTCGTGTACAGCCTTGACTTTACATTTTTCAAGCGACTCAATTCTTTAGTAAACCAAGGTGGTTTGTTTGAAATTGAGGGATAGTATAACGGAACACATTCCGAGAAGAATGAATTCATTGCATTGTAAACAAGAAAGGAAGCTAACTTCGGCTCACCGAAGTTTATATACCCTTGCAGAATTAAAATAAAAATTAACACCGAAATTCTGTAATAATAATTAGTGGCCAAATCTCGAACATGATGAAAATGGTTTGAAAATCGGCTAAGTTATGGTTTTTTTTTTAATTTTCCTGATGGTTCCTATGGCAGCTATAGGATATAGTTGGCCGATTTTTATGAAATTAATATTGAAATTTTGAAATAATATAATATGACCAAATTTCAAGTTTGGTGAAAATATCTGGAAAACTGACAAAGTTATGGATTTTTCTTTTATTTTCCTGATTGTTCCTATGGAAGCTCGAGGATATAGTCGGCCGATTGTGATGATATTAAAACAGAAAATCAGGAATAATAGAAAACGGCTAAATCTTAACTTTGATGAAAATATGTTGAAAACTGACAAAGTTAAAATTTTTTTTCTAAAAATTTTCCGATTGTTCCTATTGCAGCTATATGATATAGTCGTCCGATCCGGATCCCGTTCCGACATATGTACGAGTGAGAGTATATAGAAGACTAACTGCAAAGTTTCAGATAGCTTTAAAACTGAGGGAATAGTTTGCGTATAAATGGACAGACGGACAGACGGACATGGCTAGATCGATTCGGCTTTTCATCATGATCAAGAATATATATACTTTATAGGGTCGGAGATGTCTCCTTCACTGCGTTGCAAACTTCTGACTGAAATTATAATTCCCTGCAAGGGTATAAAAATGTCTACGGCATCAGCCATGTCAGTTCACATGTATAAATCAGACCAGTTAAAGTCAGAAATAAAATTATTCAGGTTGCGTCAGAGGCGCCAAGAAATCCTTCCCATTTCCAAAATCTTTTTAAGCCTGAATTTACCGTTAATTATCCGTTATTTATACGTTTACTATTCGTGAAAGAATTAAATTAGTTGCTTAAGTTTTTTTTTTTTTGAACAAAAAGTTCAAAAAGACAACACCAGAAATCCTTCACATTTTCAAAATCTTTTTAAGCAAGAATTTATCCGTTCTAAACTGACACTCGCCGGATCAGAGACAAAACAAAGATCAAGCAAGCGCTCTACCACTTTTCTTGGCCAATATTAATAAGTCCATTAATTTAAAAGGTATCAACCTGAAAATTTCCCAATCGTATTTTGGTAATTATAGGATGATACTGGATTGAAATTATGCGGATCAGAAAACTATAAAAAAAAATCAGAATATAGTGCCAATTTTTTCCTATAATTGCATAGAAAATTGATTATAAAATCGTTAAATGATTTTACATTTTGTTTTTACATTGTATCATATCTAGTTAACTATAATCTATAGTTTTCAGTGGGTTTTTATAAGTTTGCATTAGTTTTAAAACATTTTTAATGATTTTAATATGTAATTTTCATATAAAAATAATTTTGTAAATAAAAATTTTAAGAAATGTGGTTAAATGTGGCATTAGTGACTATATGCAAATGAAAGAGAATTAAATACTCTATTACACACAATAGGTCTCAAGGTGGGACTCACTAGATTTACCTTCCCAAAACTAGGTTTTAAAAAAAGATTACATATTTTGGAAGACAAATTTTAACGTCAAATTACAAAATCATAACAACAACTGAGGTCATTTAAATTTTTAAAATAAATAATTTAAACATTTTTTAAAAATATTTCAGGAAAAAATTGTATAATTTAAATGTTTTTTCCGAGTTTTCATAATTTTAAAAGAGAGCTTTTTTCGGGTTGAACGCAGCTTAGACAGCTGCACCCCGAACCAATTCGAAATGAGTAATCTTAATTTCATAACTAAAATGTATAATGAACGTTTTGATTTATTTGGAGCCCTCTGCTTGGGCTGCCTCTTGTACACGTAATGTGTATAAAGTAAAAAGCCTATATCTCCGGTATTAATGGCACGATCGCAATGAAATTTAGACAATCCTTTCACATAACTTCACATAACTTTATAAATTTGTGATAAATATATGGTTTTTTTCAAATAGCTCCACCAAAAAGGGGAGTAGCAAAAATTGAAAACAAACTTGATCTGCGTGCAGATATAAGAAGTGGTCTTGATCAATATTTAGGTAACTTTTTGGGGTCTGCCACGCCTCCTTCTGCCTGTTACAGAAAATTGCACTCGCACAAAACTATAATACCTTTGTACCTTTGGTACAGGGTATAAAAAAAAACTAAGTATTATAAGTATTAAAGTCCATATTTTTATATCTTTTAACAATTTTAATCAACAAATTTGAGCAAAAAAAAAACGCATGGAAATATTGTAACGTTTGCGATGTCACGTTGTAAATGAAAAAAAAAACCATGTAAAATAATATTTATAATTAAATACAACTTATTTAAATAAAAAACTGTAATATTTTAGTTGCTTAAAAGATTTTTTCGCAGACATTTGCTATTATAGCCTTGCAACGCAGTGAAGGAGACATCTCCGACCCTATAAAGTATATATCTTGATCAGGATCAACAGCCGAGTTGATCTAACCATGCCTGTCTGTCCGTTTCTACGCAAACTAGTCCCTTAGTTTTAAAGCTATCTGAATGAAACTTTGCAGTTGGTTTTCTATATACTCTTACTCATGTGTCGGAACGAGCCGGATCGGACTACTATATTATATAGCTGCCGTAGAAAAAATTGGCAAATTTTTAGAAAAAATGTCAGTTAGACAGTTTTTACCATATTTTTCTAAAAGTTGAGAGTCAGCGGTTTTTTATTTTTCCTGAATTTCGATTTTAATTTCATAAAAATCGGTTGACTATATCCTATAGCTTCCATAGGAAAAATTAGAAAAATAAAAAAAAATACCATAACCTAGCCTTTTTCAAACCATTTTATTAAATTTGAGATTTGACAATTAATTATTATTCCAAAATTTGTTGTTTTCAAGATGAAGTCAAGCAAGACTTCTATTTACCGTATAGTTCACGACGGAGTGTTTTCTAAAAACAATTTGAAAACGATAAATCCCCAAAGCTTGCTTTTTAAAATATATAAATATTACTGGTAAAATGCATTATCCCTGCAAAAAAAAAAACTCGGAAAATGTTAATAAAAGTTACATTTTATCCACGCTACGGTGTACGAATGAACGTTCGCCATCCTGGAAAACCTCATAGGGTGAAAAATGTATTCATCACCTATTTTGAATATTCTGAAAATCTATCCTGAAAGGGTATAAGAATGATCAGTTTTGCGGGATTTAGCGCAGGCCGCTCTCGCCAAACTAACGTGAACACAGCACCCAACTTTGTAGGCTTTAACTTGGTGAATTAATGGAAGGTGAATTTCACACTAAATACAAATATATTTTTTATTCGGCCATAAAGACGGGTTTTTGTATTAGCATTGGATTTCTTGCTACCTTCCGTACGTGCTTATAAGCTACTACTAACTATACCCATATTTCTAGTTCCAATTCCAGTGGTAGCAGTATAAACTCCCCTGGCACTCTCAGTACTTCAACTATGGCCAATCCCTACGCTATGGGATCATTGTATCATAGCCCAGGCGTGCAAAGTTATTGCGGCCCAACCGATAACTTATCTCTTGCTGGTCACTACACTGACATGAGAAGTTCAGCTTCATGGTACGGATCCACCGCTAACGATCCAAGATTTGCAAGTACGTAATAATGTAAGAACAAATATAAAATAATTTATTATATGGTAATAAAGTTACTTTTAGAAAAAGAAAATAAGAGCTATCCCATAATGAAACACCTTTCTGTATTGTGTAATTTTAAAATTTTCATATGATAAGTCATGCCACATGCATAAATACAAGGATATATACAGACATATGTATGTATATATATGTATATTAATTCTTAAACACACAAATTATATATGCATAAATGTGTTCATATATGTATTCATACTCATATACATATGTACATACATATGTGTAAATATAAGTATGTTGAACGTGAGTTCTGCTGTGATTGAGGTAAAATATAACAAAATGTACCCCGATTTCAGGTAAAAAGGTTTTTGAGAAGATAATTGATTTTGAATTTATTTGATTGTCATTGTGTATTTAAGAAATGGAAAGATGATTGTTGACTTTTACGTTTCCTACCCATTTGGTTTCAAACTGATAGCTGTGGTTACATACATGTACATGTATATGTATATGTATATATAATACATCCGTAGCTACGAAATTAAATTCAAAAATCTAGGAAAGAAGCTCGCTATACCCTAATAGGAATTATATAAAACATAATAAAAATTCGACTTTAACATTTTCCTATACATCATTTTACAGTTCTTTCATTTGTTCTTCTTTTTCTCTAAGTTAAAGGATCGTTTCTATAGCAGCGATATGGTATGTAAATTCAATCATCCGATTTGCATACAATTTACATAAAATTGCATAAATAAACCGAATTTAAGACCTTCAAAGAAGATTGAAATATGTTAGAAAGTAGCAATGTTACAATTTTGTTTATATTAATTTCCTTTGGCAGTTTTAAGATACAGTCGTCTGATTTGGCCTTTTCCGACGTATATAGTAGTGAGAGTATGTAGAATATAATCTGCAAAGTTGCACTCACATAGCTATGTACATATATATTGCTATGCATAGCTTCAAAACTAAAAGATTAGTTTGCGGATAATCAGATTGACGGACATGGTTTTAATTGATATTACTTCGTTGATTAGACAAGCCGACAAAAATTTACTTTTTTTCTTCCGGAGAATAAAAACTGCAGATTGTGAAAGATCTCGGTGTATATATTGATAGTATTGCTAGAAACGCGCTGCTTCTGTTTTATTAGCGTTCGAAATGTGCCAATATAGGCCATACTGGTAGTTTGAGAGCGATTTTCTCAAAATTGGTACGCGAAGACACTAAACTCTATCGAAGTCCATTTTTGATATCATATAATTAATTAATTAAATTTATATAAAAGCCTAGAAAATCATCAAAAGTGTAATGTTTTTACACATACAAAATTAGTCGTCAGATTTTTCTAACATTAAAGCCGAAAATCTAAAAATAAAAAAGTGGATGTATCTCAGAAATGATGAAAAGATTTAAAAAACAAAGAAGATATAAATCTATATAATATATTTGGACATAGGTAGATCAATTCGGCTGATCAAAAAAAAAAAAATATTTTTTAGGGTCGAAGATGTCTTCTTCACTGCCTTGCAAATCTCTGATTAAAATATATAAAATACCTTAGAGGTTATAAATCGCGGGTTCCATGTAAGACTTTCCAATATATTTCAAATATATATTTATCAATAATCAATATATTTACCAATAATATTTCAAATTCTTTAATATTAGATCGCAAAACTTCATATTAGTAAGTTTTAAGTTTTTATTTTTTAATTTTTGGAGAAATATTTTGTGTTGCAGAAGTTGATTCAATTGGCGGAGAAACAAGAAAAGAATCTCGCCAAAGTTTGTATACCCTTGCAGACCTTAATTGAATCAAAAAACTTAAACGGAAATTATGAAATAATAAAATATGGTCAAATCTCAAAATAGATACAAATGTGTTGGAAAACAGAGAAGTTATGCATTTTTCTATTATTTTCCCGATTGTTTCTATGTCAACTGTATATGGACAATTCTCTGATGTCGAATGCGACATTTGTTCGCAATCAAACTGATAAAAAAATTTGCCTAGATTTTTTGTTATTTTTTCTAAATGTGAATCTTAGCAAAATAATCTGTTCTAAAATCTATTTTTGGCAATTGTTTATTATAAAGATAATCACAAAAATGTGAGACAATCGCACGCGACATAGATAAAAGTCACTTTTTCGAGAACCAGCTCAAGCACTGATTTCAGCGAAACTTGATGGATAATTGTAATGCAATTAATTTTAAAATGTTAAGTATTGATTGTTTTGATTAATGCATTTCGTTTTAGTTAAAATTTTAAGTAGTTTTTTTAATTGAATTTTATTCTGTGCGCACGCAACATTTTTTTCCATTGGACTTCGGACGCTGTTGATGCTGATCAAGAATATATACTAGTATACTGTATAGGGTCGGAAATGATATAATATTACATAATTTTTTTTTTGCATATATTCATTTTTATATAGTTTGTCTTTTAATTTTACCAAAATGAATCAATTTATATTGATCCAATTGTAAACTGAAAAATTATACAAACTTTGATATGCCGAAGTTAGCATTAAAAGTGTTATTTTTTTTTTTTTAGAAGCCTCTATCTAATTTGTTTGATATATTGATATATTATTATTTACATTATCATACCCTTGCAGGGTATTATCTACGAAAACTTAACGTATAGGGAAGGTTTTGGGGCAAGTCGAGTTCAGTGCATCAAAAACCTTTGTAAAGTAAATTCCGTTTATGATAGTTTTAAAATTTGATCGGTCTGCGGAATACAAGTGAAACTTTTGTTTAACATCCTAGTTTAAGCCACCTGAAGAATATAGTTAGGAGTTTTAAGAATTGATTCGATGAGTAATACGCAAATATAGGATAAAATCTAGTAAAATAATCTCTGCTGCTCAAAGCATCAGTGCTATTGCTCTGGCTAAATCATTCAACTTTTAGCGGATAATAGCTCTTTTTATAGTAATAGCAATTGATTTTGCATATAAAACCAAATGCCTGCTATATTAAAACATATCTCATAACTGTAACCGAAGTCGTTTACTTACTCACACATATGCAATTTTGAATTGCGATTGTGATAGGGCCGAGCACCGTTCTAAAGCAATAACTTTACTTCTAGCCATTTCCATTTGTCCGTCTGTCTTTCTGCCCGTCCTTCCGTCGGTCTGTCCGATTATACGCAAACTAGTCCCTCAGGTTTAAAGCTATCTAAATGTAACGTTGCAGTTAGTCTTCTATATACTTTCACTCGTACATATGTCGCAACGGGCCGGATCGGACTCCTATATCATATACATAGCTGCCATAGGAACAATCAAAAAATGTCAAAAAAAAAAAATTTAACTTTGTCAGTTTTAAATATATTTTAATCAAATTTTAAAATTGGTCATTTCATTAAAAAAATATATATATATGTTATATATATGTATATCTACATTTTTAAGGAATTTCGTTTTTATTTTCAAGAAAATCGGACAACTGTATCGCATAGCTGCCATAGAAACGATCGGAAAATTAAAAAAATATTATTTTATAAAATTTGAGATTTAGCAACTTATTATTATTCCAAAGTTTCAGTTTTAAATTTTTTATTGAATTCTACAAGGGTATACAAACTTCGGTGAGCCGAAGTTAGCTCCTTTCTTGTTTTAGCTGCTTTCCGGACGGTACCGGTATTTAATTTGGGACGACACAACAAAGATGTCTATGGACTATCTTTTAAATATCTACTGAATGAAATGAAAATTATTAAACCCTTGCAGGGTATTATAATTTCAGAGAGAAGTTTGCAACGCAGTGAACGAGACATTTCCGACCTTATAAAGTATATATATTCTTGATCAGGATCAACAGCGGAGTCGATCTAGCCATGTCCGTCTGTCCGATTATACGCAAACAAGTCCCTCAGTTTTAAAGCTATCTGAATGAAACTTTGCAATTTGTCTTCTATATACTCTCACTCGTACTATACATATAGTCGTCCGATCCGGCCCGTTCCGACTTATGTACGAGTGAGAGTATATAGAAGACAAACTGCAAAGTTTCATTCAGAGGGACTAGTTTGCGTATAATCGGCAGACGGACATGGCTAGATCGACTCCGCTGTTGATCCTGATCAAGAATATATATACTTTATAGGGTCGGAAATGTCTCCTTCACTGCGTTGCAAACTTATGACTGAAATTATAAAACCCTAAAAGGGTATAAAATTCTTAACTTTGCTGATTGTCTACATAAATTCATCAAATTTGAGATTTGGGTTTTTTATTTTTTGATTAAATTTTGCAATATGTAAGGGTATACAAACTTCGACAAACCGAAGTTAGTTTCCTTTGAGCGAATATGCTTTCAAATATTTTGAAATCTGTTTTAGAATATGATATGATACAGGCTTCAAATTTGATCTTTTTGACAATTTCCTAATGTACTTATGTTGATAAAAATCCATATTTGAAAGCGGCCATAGTAATGTAAACAATAAGGGACCCAATTTGATGACTTGGGAGGGCTCCACAAGGTATCCAATTATATCATTACATTAAAAATTTAAATTTTTTTGCCAACCTCGTGAAGATTTGTTTTTATTGTTTAAGGCTCTTGGCTGGGTTTAGCTATATCTGATTTACCGCATAAAAGACTATGGTTTTAGAATTACACAGTGCGACAAAATTCAACTTTTGTTGTATCTTGAATGAGCCAAACCTTTTCTTATAGATTTTTGCACGCTGAATCCGAATTTAGGTAACTTTTGGGGGTCTGACACGCCTCCTTCTGCCTGTTACAGAAAATTGCACTCGCACAAAATTATAATACCTGTGTACCTTTGGTACAGGGTATAAAAATTATTGCAGGAATATGAGGAAGAGCTTTGATTAACATGGAATACCGGAAAAAAACCTTAATTATTTTAAAATTGTTTATATATGACTATTATGTGGTACTTAAATTAATTGTATTAAATTACAGTATCCCGCCTCATGAGTTCGTCTGCTAGTGGGTCAATGAGTCATATGGGAAATATGAGTGGATTAGCTGCCTGCAGCGTAAGCGATACAAAACCTCTACAATTTCCGTTGGCGCAGAGAAGAAAACGCAGAGTTTTATTTACCCAAGCCCAGGTTGGTATTATTCTATAAAAAAAGTAATTGTATAAAAACCATCTAAATATCCGACCCTATAAAGAATATAATAGTCAACAGCCACGTCAACCCATACATGATTGTCTGTTTGTTCGTCAATCAGAATCCATAAGTATATATTTTTTAACAAGCATCAACAGTCGAGTTAATCTAGCCATGTATCCGTTTCTACGCAAAATAATCTCTATGTTCTGAATTAATTTTTGCAAACAGTCTTTAATATAATCTCACTAATTTATAAGTCGAAACGTATTAAGGCACTTTATCATCATATCTATGTCGGAAATTATAGTCACCTTTGTGAACCAGTTTATGTTTGTACTCGCTACCCATAGAGTAGAAGGGCCGGAAATGTATGTAACAGGTAGAAGGAGGCATCTGCGACCCTATAAAGTATATACATATGTATATAAATCGGACCGTATCGGATTATATATATTATATAGCTGCCAAATTATCTATCGGGAAATTAAAAAAAAAAAATTATAACTTTGTCAATTTTCAACATATGTAGTTTTTCCAATTTGAGATTTGGCTAAATTGTATTATTTATTATTTTTATTCAAATTAATATTGGCCCACCTTTTAATATTTCAGAATTTCTTTTTTTAATTTTGTAGTTCAATTGCAATCTGCTGGTACATAATCTTCGGCGGCCCGAAGTTAGCATCCTACTGGTTAGTTTTAACTTTAATTAAACTGATTTTAATATAATATATGAATTATAATATGCATGTACAAAAAACACTAACGCAATTATTGGAAATAAAAAAAAACTTTCGTTTATATCAGTGGTCGGCACTATCCCATATGCAATCCAAAATTGCATATGTGTGAGTGACTAAACCGACTTCTATGGCCAGATATAATAATATATCTATATAAAAATATAGCTAGCATTTGGTTTTATATGCAAAACCAATAGCTATTACTATAAAAATAGCTATTTTTAGTCTTCATACAGTCTTCATACTGTCTGTGTGCTGGCAGCGCTGCCGGTAGACACTTTCCTATGCCCAATAGATAGGGCCGTGCCGACCGCTGGTTTATATTGACAGCTAAAATATTTTATTGTACTGTATTAAAGGAGCAAAAGTAAAAACGCAAACAAATAACGCTAATCTCTCCTTATACTGTTCAGAAAGGGAGAGTGAGATTTTTTTTTTGAATAGATAAAAGAGAGAGAGAGTCGTTTTTGGCAAGATTGCAAAATAAAAGTGTAGGAGAATACAGAGTTTTATGTATTTATGTTTTTTTAGGTTAATTTCAAAATCAATTAAAATTTGTAATAAATTACAAATTGTAAACAAAGTTCAGGTAACAAAAGTTAGTTGTTTGCTGGTTTCTAAAATATATACTTTTATATGTATGTATATATAGTAAAATTTTTTTCATTTGCATACACGGAGTAAAATTAAATATTGAGAATGTTATAATGAAAAACGAATTTTATATTTACCATCCACTTGAAGACTTTAAGTCTCAAATAAATACAAGACATTTTTATGAGCTTGTGTTTACATTGGGTAGATGGCTGTTTGCACATGCAATACGTTTGTTACTGCCGGTTGGTAAGCTTGAGCTCACATAATATTACCTATGTATGTATTTATATGTACATATGTATGTATGTTAATGCGAAATACATTTATGTACATGTTTATATGTATGTATAACATACACACAAAATTTAATACAAATAAAAACTAAATAAGGAGAGAGTAAATTATGTTATTAATTATATATTTACATATGTATGTACTTACATATGTATGTATGTACAAAAGAGAACCAACCCTGCAGTACAACTTGTCATCAATAGTCCGCAGTCATCAACATGTAATCAACGTGCCGACTGCGACGTCGGCCGAATCGACGCTATCAGTATACAATCGGGGCGAAGCTGGCTTTCTCGCGCTCTCATTTGCTTTCCATTGATGAATTGTTGATGAAAAATTTGACATGCACTCTCGCTCTCTCAGTAATATAAGCGGGGTGGGTTTTTTAGTTGCGTTTTAACTTCTGAATAAGTTAGGAGTAATACATTGTTTAAAAATTCAATTTATAGTTTGAAAGTTTGTAGCAATTAGTGTTAGTGTTAGTGCAGTTATATGAAAAACAGTGGAATTATATTAGAAACAGTGGGATTATATAAAAAGAAGTGAGATTATATAGAAATCAACATGTCATCATTTAATCAACATGTCATCAACATTTAATCAACATGTCATCAGCATTTAATCAACAATTCATCAACATTTAATCAACAAGTCATCAACATTTAATCAACATTTCATTGATTAATTGTTGATGAAATGTTTATGAAATGTTTATGAAATGTTGTTGATGACATCCTAGGACATGCCCATGTTAAATTCATCAACAATTTGTATGGCAATTAATCGATTATTCATCAACAACACCCCCTCGGATGTTGATGAATTGTTGATTAAACATTGATGACTGGTACTGCAGGGATACTTTTTGTTAATTAATATGTATGCTATATTTCGTTCAAAAGTTGAGGAATTACATTTCTGCCTGACGATTCCGTCGATACCTGTTAAATTTTTTATCAACAAGAAAGAAAGCTAACTCCGGCTTATCGAAGTTTGTATACCCTTGTAGAATTAAGTTAGAAAATTAAAACCGATATTCTGGAATAAAAATTAGTTACCAAATCTCAAATTTCATGAAAATATGTTGAGAAACAGCGAAGTTATGATTTTTCCTTTATTTCCCTGATTCTTCCTATGGCAGCTATAGGATATAGATGTCTGATTTTAATGGAATTAAAATCGAAATTTGAAAATATTATTTAATGGATAAATATCAAATTTAAATATCAAAATACGTTGAAAACTGACATAGTTATAATTTTTTTTTTCGAACATTGTTACGATTTTTCCTATGGCAGCTTTATGATATAGTTGTCCGATCCGGCCCGTTCCAAAATATGTACGAGTGAGAGTATATAGAAGACTAACTGCAATGTTTCATTCAGATAGCTTCAAAACTGGGGGACTAGTTTGCGTATAATCGGACAGACGGACTTGGCTAGATCGACTCGGCTGTTGATCCTGATCAAGAATATATATACTTTATAGGATCGGAAATGTCTCCACTGCGTTAAAAACTTCTGACTGATATTATAATACCCTGCAAGGGTACATATATAAATAAGCATAACCTTTAAATTTAAAGACTTCATCTTTTATTTGCTTTTATACATACATACATTGTTCATTTGTGAGCAATGCTTCAGCGAAAGAGACCGATAAGACCGGTTTCGGTCATCTGTTGACTCTCAATGGGTAATTGCCTAAAGTTATTAATTTGTTATTGTGATAGGAAAATCAAAATTCAGCTAAAAGTGCTCTGGTGAGAGGAAGAGAGCGTTTACTTATTGCGTGTTAAAAAATTGAGAAAAGAATATTAGTAATATTCAAACATTAGGCTTGACAATCCAATTAATTTTTAAGTTATCTGTTATACATATCTAAAAAGACTTCATCTATTGTGTTATTGTAGGTATATGAATTGGAAAGGAGATTTAAGCAGCAAAGGTATCTATCTGCACCTGAACGAGAGCATTTGGCCAGCCTCATTCATTTAACACCAACACAGGTAAGTAATTTGGATTGGGAAAATCCCTTGATAAATACTGTTAATGAAATTGAAGATTACTAATCTCTGAGATAACAAGAAAGGAAGCTAACTTCGGCTCACCGAAGTTTGTATACCCTTGCAGAATTAAATTAAAAATTAACACCGAAATTCTGTAATAATAATTAGTGGCCAAATCTAGAACATGATGAAAATGGTTTCAAAATCGGCAAAGTATTGTTTCCCGATGGCTCCTATGGCAGCTATATTATATTGTTGCCCGATTTTCATTAAATTTAAAACGAAATTTAGGAAAAATAAAAAGAGTCCAAATATAAAATTTGATGAAAATATGTTGAGAAACAGCGGAGTTATTATTTTATATATTATTTTCCTGAACGTTCCTATGGAAGTTATAGGATATAGTCGTCCCATTTTCATGAAATTAAAACCGAAATTCTGAAATAATATTTATCTGCCAAATATCAAATTTGGTGATATGTTGGAAACTGACATAGTTATAATTTTTCGAACATTTTTCCGATTGTTCCTATGGCAGCTATATGATATAGTCGTCCGATCCGGCCCGTTCCGACATATGAAGGAGTGAGAGTAAGATAGCTTCAAAACTGAGGGACTAGTTCGCGTATAATCGGACAGACGGACAGACGGAAATAGCTAGATCGACTCGACTGTTGATCCTGATTAAGAACATATATACTTTATAGGGGCGGAGATGTCTGCTTCACTGCGTTGCAAACTTCTGGCTCTGTTTTTATACCCTTGCAGGGTATTATAATTAAAGAAAGAAAATGAGATTTTGTACGCACTTGTAGCTACAAATTTTAGGCAGAAATGATCGTTGAGAAACTCTAAAGCTTTTTGTTACATTCCTATAATTTTATGTAATGCTTTCTGTTATATTCATGTTTATTTTTATTTATTTAACTAACTCTTAATTTTAATTACTTGTTCGGTCTTTATAAATAAATAAATAAAAAAAAAACTATTCAAATTATTCAACCTACTCTTGCAATGGACATTTCCATTATCTTCCTATAATCGATCCCATTCTCGGAGCTCAAGCTCCAAACTTATATGGCGTTTAGCTCTTGCCCTGGACTCTAAAATTTACCACAAACTGTATTCTATCCGATTGAGATCTGACGAGTAGGATGGCCATTCACTGGATGTGGTTCTATGGGCTGGTACTGAGTCATATTGAAACGTCCACTTCGTATCACCAAAGTGTTGTTGACCTAAGGAAGCACAACTGCTTCCAATTTGTCATGGCGGTAAGACTGCTCACATTGACGGCGCTCGATTATTGCAGAGGAACCTGGGAGCTTCAGCTGACCAGGTTATGTCATTTGGTGAATACATATATGCCTGTTGGATGTGAATATCTTCTCGTCCGTGAAGAGAATAAGCTCCCATTTTTGACCTGCGGCCCATTGTTCTAAATTTCCAGGCTCTGCATCGCAGCTCAAGGAAGCCACTTTGAAACCGGCTGAATATACATATGTTAACATAATAGCTATTTAATAGTTGTATATCCGAATTTTTTTTCGAATACAGTTCATTAAAAAGATGTGATCAAAAATGTATACACGAGTTATTTCTTGTCACTCTGTACATATGTTGCTTCTATAACTTCTATGAGGTATTATAGAAGAAATACACAATCCGTTGCATAAGAAAAGACAACTTCAAAGTTGTCGTACTATATAATTATAAGTTTTGATGTGAGTTCTAATAATATTTTTCGATTATGCAATCCCTTTAACACATATTTCTTGTATAATGCTGATAATGTAAAATTTATGTGTTTGGTAAGGAATTCACAGAGCTGCAAGCATGGGACTAAAATTTATAATTGTATCCATCATGGATATATAAATCAAAAAATTAATTTTGTAAATTGAAGATGTTAGTTAACCATATTTTAAATTACTTTTCAAAATTATAAGTTTTGCATGTTTTTTATACCATTGCGGTGTATTATAATTTCTGTCAAAAATTTGCAACGCAGTGAAGGAGACATCTCCGACCCTATAAAGTACATACATTCTTGATCAGGATCAACAGCCGAGTCGATCTAGCCATGTCCGTCCGTCCGTCCGTCCGTCCGTCCGTCCGTCTGTCCGATTATACGCGAACTAGTCCCTCAGTTTTGAAGCTATCTGAATGAAACTTTGCAGTTAGTCTTCTATATATTCTCACTCCTACATACATATGTCGGAACGGACGACTATATCCAATAGCTGCCATAGGAACATTCAGAAAAATAAAAAAAAAACCATTACTTAGCCGTGTTTCAAACCATTTTCATCAACTTTGAGATTTGGCAACTAACTATTATTCCAGAAGATCGGTTTAAATTTTTTGTTTAAATTCTGCAAGGGTATATAAACTTCGGTGAGCCGAAGTTAGCTTCCTTTCTTGTTTTTATTGAAAAACAAAATCCCAACAATTTGAACGTAATTTTTTTTTCTTCCTCAGTCAATTATGTTCAATATAAGCCCCAGTTTTTAATGGTTTAACTTATATTCTTGAAGTTATAGCTAAAAATATGAGCCTATATCCCAAAATACAAATATCACACAAAATTAAAAAAAAATTTTTTTTCAAATTAAAAAACAGAATACTTTTTTAATGTTAAAAATTACAACAAAAAATATGAAATTTTAATATTTTAAAATGCACTTTTCTTAAAATTTTGGCGGCCACGAAAATGCCACGCCCATTTTTTTATATCTATCCAATTATTCGGGCTTTGGGGAATGTTCATTTCATATTTCAAGTTGATATCTGAAAAAATACTAAAGTTATTGAATTAAGGCGCCCTAGATTGGCCAAATCTTACACTGGTCTTCGGCTGTTGATAACTTGTTGATTAAACATTGATGACTGGTACTGCAGGGATAAAATGAAATGCATACGTATGTATGTACATACATGTGTACGTATGTATACTAAAAAGATACAATTTTCGGTAAATGGGAGTTTTTTTATTTTTTCCGAGTTAAAAGAGCACTGTCACATATCATTAATGGCTTGTTAATATTTATAAACTCATTTCTAAAACTATATAGCTTATAATTTAATAAAATACATACGTATATACATACATACATATGTACATGAACAACCATTAGGGTCCTAAAAATTTTCTGTATAATGGAATGTCTGCTTTTATAAACGCAAACATAGTTTTATAATATAGGTGCCTTAATACATTTTTGTTAGCACAATGCTTATGCCTTTAAATAGTAAAGAGCATGATCAAACAAAGACCACTTTTCTATACATTTTAGGGGTGAGTTTAAAATGTATTATATTTTTCATTGTTCCTTAATGCACTTTTATCTTTCAAAAACAGGAACTTTTGTGAATACATACATATATTTTCATTTCTTTATTCAGGGGTATTCAAGAGCTACGTTTATGTGGGTAGGCATTGAACAAATTTCCACACAACGAAGGGTGACAATACAATTCTGATGTTTTTATTGTTATAACACGTCGCATCTTGAACCTTTTGTGCAGACCGCAAAAGTAATTGCTTAACCTAATGACAATTATGTGTTAAGTGGTAGTCATTGTTATTAGAACGCCCTCTTATTGATCGGCGTCAGTATGAGTACTCATTCAAATATACATATGTATGTACATTTGTTTCAATTATAACTCTAATGGTAAACTCCATTTAATTCTTAAAAATTGTTAAGTTTTGTTGTTTACTTAAAAATTAAATATTATTAGACCTATTGCGCTGTTTAATTTGTATTAACTTTTCTTGGCCAATATTAATAACTCCATTAATTTAAAAGGTATCAACCTGAAACTTTACCAATCGTAATTTGGTAATTATAGAATGATACTGGAATAAAATTATGCGGATCAGAAAACTATAAAAAAATCAGAATATAGTGCCAATTTTGCCTATAACTGCATAGAAAATGGATTATAAAATCGTTAAATGATTTTACATTTTGTTTTTACATTTTATCATATTTAGTTGACTATAATCTATAGTTTTCAGTGGATTTTTATAAGTTTGCATTAGTTTTAGAACATTTTTAATGATTTCAATGTGTAATTTTCATACAAAATAAGGCAATTTGTAAATAAAAATTGTAAGAAATTTGGTTAAATGTGGCATTAGTGACTATATGCAATTGAAAAAGAATTTAATACTCTATTACACACACTAGGTCTCAAGGTGGGACTCACTAGATTTACCTTTTCAAAAATAGGTTTTAAAAAAAGATTACATATTTTGGAAGACAAATTTTAACGTCAAATTACAAAAACATAACAACAAAATAAATAAATAATTTAAATATTTTTAAATATATTTCAGCAAAAAAATTGTATGGTTTTAAATGTTTTTTTCCGAGTTTTCATAATTTTAAAAGAGAACTTTTTACGCACTTAAACTCTGCCCAATTTCTTGAGAACAAACAACTGACTTTAACAGTTGGGGGGTATGCCACGTAGATGGTCACTTTATTTCCAACTGATTGATACCAAAGTTAATTTTTTTTTTTTTCACGCCCACGACCACCTCCCGCCCAACCGACCGAGGGGCGCAGCCGTGTGACGTACGGCACGAAACGCGTACTAGAAAGACGCGAGAGAAAGAAAAAAATAGAAAAGGACAAGGAAAAATTAGGATACACTACTGGCTAGTACTACAAGCAATACAGTTTTTAATTTTTGAAGGCTTTCAATGCCTTCAATACTACTAAAGAGACGATTGTAATCCGTACATAAAACCCTAAAAGGTTCATGCACTTCAAACTCACGCCTACAGTGGTGAACTACTAATGGTATAAAAGTTCTACATGAAAGACGGGGAACATGGAAATTGAGCTGGCCTAGCAGGTAGGGGCTCTCCACATCACCGTTTATAAGTTTATGTAAAAAGACGACGCCAAGCATCGTCCTACGGTTAGCTAAAGAAGGTAGATTAAGTAGGAGAAGTCTACTAGAGTAAGACGGTAATCTAAGGTTGGCATCCCAGGGTAGGCCACAGAGGGCGAAAAGCAAAAAGTTCTTTTGGACAGATTCAATGCGGCTACTATGGACTCCGAATTGAGGACTCCAGACACACGAACCATACTCCAACGAACCAACGAAGTAAAGAGAGTCTTCGTTACATAAGGAGAATCGAATTCCTTCGCCCACCTTTTAATGAATCCCAGCATGCCTCTGGCTTTGTTAACCATACAAGAAATATGTTCAGTGAACGAAA
>VNJN01006308.1:0-11424 GCA_008042485.1 Drosophila mayri
AACGAATTGTTACCAACCACGGCCGGTAATCCGGGCAATGTTGGACCCTGGGTCGGTTTTTCTAAGGGGTTTTGCGGAGCCGAAGAATTTGACTCCGCATTGGACAAAACGGAGGACACGGAAATTGTTGGCTGAGCGCCTTACGATGCCACAACGACCGATTCGGTTACCGAATCTTTGGTCGTTCCTGATCTCAGAACCATTGGAACGGGGACCAGGGGCTGCGGCGACGGGGAGTGGCAGAAAATTGGTTGCTGTGTCTCACACAGTTGCAGCCGACTAGCAGCAGATTTTTTGCGTTTCGGCGACTCATCTAATAGATTCATACTATTAAATTGAGCGTCTAGCGCGGAGAACAGGTCATTCGCTTTGCGAAAAGTGGCCATTATCTCCGAAAATCCGCTCCTGGTCTGACGCATGAAGGAAGATATTTCCTTCTCAACCGGTCGACAGGCCTCACAGCAATAACGTAGGCCCTTTTTGCTGGACACTACGTCAGCTATTCGACCTGTCATATCGATGCACTTAGCGTGCACAACTGCCTCGCAAAGCCAGCAATGGAAACTGGGCTGTTCTGCCAAAACATTTTTTTGGCATTTTTTTATAACACAGGCAATATTCTAGGGCATGGTCATCAAACCTAGACCACTGTGCACACTATCAATACCAAAAAAGTAAAGAGAAGGAGATAGAACAAAAGAGCGCAAGAGTTAGAATTTGAGCAGCAGAAATCACAAGAGCGATGAGAGCTATGAACAGCTTAGATGCAGCTTATAGCGCACGGCACTCGAGCGGGGGAGAGAAAAAATAAAAACGGTACAAGAGCAAAGAGGATGAAAATAAGATAAGATTACCGTCTTAGCACAAAACTAAAAAGTGATTATTAATGCAAATTAATTACACAGAAAAGTGCATGCACGCGCGGTAGCACGACGGTATATTATTATTGATATTAAGTGATAAATTAGAGGAAACCCCGGTTGTTTAAAATTCAAAATGAACACAAAAGCCGGAGCGCAAAACAAAAGCACGACCGTCCGCTACGAAGTGAAATGTCGAAAAATGTAAAAAATTTTAAATGACGAGGTACGAAAAGTAGTGATCTTGCGATTCACTGTGTTTGCTGAAACATGGAAAAAAGGTTATAGCAAGAATTGACTTTAGCGATGAGTTCACCAATGGAATCCTTGACTTAGGTCAGTTCTTCCAAAGTCTTAAAAAGCCTTAATATCAGCCAACTCAAAGTGGCACCGAGCGAAAAAAATGTTTGATACTATCTCAATAGAATCTTTTAAATTAATGGGCAATCAAATATTACAATCTTTAAGAGTAGCGCTATTCAAGCAGGTGACCCTATTATCAAATAATGATAAAGAAAAAGAAGCAATACTGTTTACATTCCATGATGATCCAATACAAGGAGGTCATACAGGCAAAGCTAAACATTAGCTTATATACAAAGGCATTATTATTAAAAACAAGAAAGGAAGCCAACTTCGGTTCACCGAAGGAACTTAAAAAAAAATTAACACCGAAATTCTGTAATAATAATTAGTTGCCAAATTTCAAACTTGATGAAAATGGTTTGAAAATTGGCTAAATTATGGTTTTTTTTGGACCCTGTACCGAAGGTACACAGGTATTATAGTTTTGTGCGAGTGGGATTTTCTGTAACAGGCAGAAGGAGACGTGACAGACCCCCAAAAGATACCAAAATATTGATCAGTACCACTAAAGTAGTGGATATAGTCATGTCCGTCTGTCTGTCCGTCCGTCTGTCTGTCTGTTTGTCAGTCTGTATGAACGCCTAGATCTCAGAGACTATAAGAGCTAAAGATACAAAACTTGGGATTTGGACTTCATATGTCTGCACGCAGATCAAGTTTGTTTTAAATTTTTGCTGCTCCCCTTTTTGTTGGAGCTATTTAAAAAAAACCATATATCTCCCAAATTTATAAAGTTCCGTGAACCATATTTAAAACCTGTATTATTTTACCAAAATACACATATTGCCTAAATTTCATTGCGATCGTGCCATAAATAGCGGAGATATATGCTTTTTACTTTATACACCAGAGCAGCCCAGGCAGAGGGCTCCAAATAAATCAAAACGTTCAATATACATTTTAGTTATGTTCACACTTTTATGAAATTAAGATTGCTTATTTCGAATTGGTTCGTGGTGCAGTTGTCTAAGCTGCAGTCAACCCGAGATGTTTTTGTCAAATAAAAAAAATTGTCACGGGTTCAAATCCCGTCTGCGACGAGTAATTTTTTTTTTTTTTTTAATTTTAATATTTTTTTATTTAAATTTTTTCCTGTAAATCAAAATAATTATAGTATTAAAAAACCTTCTACATATATGCAGTTTTACCCACTGAGCTATCGACCTTGCTCTTAAAGTGGAAAACATTTGCATTATATGTACATTTCTTTCTGTTTTTTTGTCTTATCTCCTTCTTTCATATAATTTTGGCACGCTCGTTGTAATGGTACAGGGTATTCTAATGTCGGGACGCCCGACTGTGTGTCCATCTTGTTTATTTTCCTGATTGTTCCTATGGCAGCTATAGAATATAGTAGTCCGATTTTCATGAAATTAATATTGAAATTCTGAAATAATATAAGTTGGCCAAATTTGGTGAAAATATATTGAAAACTGACAAAGTTATGGGCTTTTTCTTTTATTTTCCTGATGACATGGCTAGATCGATGTATTTTCCTTATAGTGTCGGAGATGTCTCCTTCAGTGCGTTGCAAACTGCTGACTGAAATTGTAATACCCTGCAAGGGTATAAATATGGCAAGATATATATAACATTTTATCAGAAAATGCCCCAAATGCCAACAGTCGAAAACTACTAATCATACAAAGACCCCAATGACTATAACCGAAATGGCCAGAAATGACTTTTGACAGGGTAATTCTGGATACGATCGGTCCACCACCTAAATCCGAAAAAGGAAATGAGGAAGGAGATGTAGTATGCACACATGTCAAATGCGCATTGTTATTCATACATTGCCGTGTAAAAGCAAATAAACATTCAAGCAAAGCTGCCGACATCCGATCGGGTCTATACACATTGGCCAGCTAACGAAAAGTGCAAGTGTCAGCATAACTGACACGAGCAGGCTCCATGTATGCATCCGTTATGTATGTGGATATGCGCTCCAGACTAAGCGAGCCGCTGTTGGCAGCTATGCTACGAGACATAGCTTAACTCTAAAGATATATTTGTAAAATCAGAGACTCAGAGCTAAATAAAACTACATGAAACTCCAACTTTAAATGCCTATCAATCCATTAGAAGGATCCTGCTAACTTTACAGGACAATAGTTGAACTATTTTTTGCCATCTGAACACTCAAATGAATCGCTGCTTGGTTAGCGATAGGACAATAGTTGACATATTTATTTTTTTATTACCCGATTTAGTGCGGCCGAATAACATAAACTTAAAATCCTAAATCTCACATAAAAGTGTCTTCTAGCTTCTAGGTTTAATCTTGACTATCGATAGCCCTAATCCGTTCCGCGACATCCCTATCTAGTAAGGCAGCCGCATTGACAACGTCCAGGACAGCTAGCTTCAAAGCGGGACATCGTCTTGGTTCGATCGTTAGGGCGCTCCGCCGCTCGACGAGGTACTCCATCTCTCCTGGTGAACACCTCTTCCACGACGTCTCGTTTCCACTCCCTTCGCCAGGTATCCTCGACGAATGCGCTCGACCTGCTTGCACCATCTCTCCCTGCGCACAAGAGCCGCCAGGTATTTATGAATGCATCGCTTCCAGAATCGATACCGCAGCATCCTCGCAATACGACACTGCTTCCTGGTAGCGGAACTCACGGACTCCTGTCAGTCATCTTTGGGAAGAACTGCGATGCTCCCTTCAGCAAGTCCTTGAGTGTCAGTGGAGCCTTCTGGTCCACCGTCACTGGAAGATGAGTGAGCGGACGAGCGTTCACTATGCTCTCCACCTCAATCAGCATGTTCACCAGTACTTACGGCGCGAGGTCCTTCATTGTGTCCGCCAGCACCTTCTTCACGCACTGCACCATTCTTTCCCAAGTGCCACCCTCGACGGGAATCGCCGGGCAATTAAAGATCAATTAGACTCTTTTGGACGACAGCTTGCCCTGGATCTGTGCAGGTTCGAAAACTTCGCTGAACCTCTTGGCCTCGCGGTCAGCTCCGACGAAGTTATTACCGTTGTCGCTCCTTATCCTGACCACCGGTCCACTGCGGCTCATAGCGATTATGCAGGAATCGGTGGACAAATCGTGAGCCACCTCTAAGTGAATAGCTCTTGTGAACAGACACGTAAACAGTGCTTGTCCGTGCGATTTCCAACTGTCACAAATAGCGGTCCAAAGTAATCCAGACCAGTAAACTTAAATGGCTATCCGTTGGCCTCCAGCCGTTCCTCTGGCAGGAAGCCCATCTCGGCCCTTTGCAGCTTGCAAACTTTGCATTTGTTACCACCCTCCGTAGCAACATTCGTAAGTTCGTTATCCAGAACTTCTGTTGGATCGCATCCTCTCATGCACGATCATCTCCGCCAGTTCCTCCTTGTGGGACAGTATGATCAGCCGACGTGCGCTGTATGGCAAACACGCCGTGTCATCGATCTTTTTGCTGGCTCGCATTACTCCGTCCTCGTCGAAGTATGCCGACAGTCCGTATAGTCGGCTGCCCTTGGCGGCCTTTCCTTGGGCGTCCTCACCAAACATTTCTCGCTGCCGTACCAGTGCGCGCTCTACTTCAGCGCACTCCATCGACGTCAGTCTGTGATCCTCTCCATCGCAACGTAGTCCACAGCACCGTCGAGTGAATCTTAGCACCCATACGGTGCTCCTCACCAATCGGTTGTAGTTCGAAAATCTTTGCAGTGATGTGAAGTTCACCATGACCAGGGCGAACTCACATTTCATCTCCTCTTCATCTGGCGTTGGAGGAACCCAGTCCTCATTCGATGACCAGCTCTCTTCTGGCCCTCGGAGAAATGGTGGACCGCTTAACCATCGCGAACCAATGATCAGGTCTACGAGCTTGGGCAGCCTCGTCGCATCATCGCTACCCGGTTTCCGACGAACTGCTTGTATCTCCGGTGGGTGCTGTTTATCCAGTGCAGCACGGTCTTAGAATCCGTTTGACGCCGAGCCTGAAGTAATCTGTAGCCGGCTGCCAGTACATTTCTGATACCTTCTCAGCTTCGGTCCATTTAACGCTAGCGATGGATTCCAGTGGCTTCAACGCTCTGACCACACTCGCCGAACTGAAAGTAAATCGGCACAAATCGGTCGAAACGGCGAAATCTTCTTCTTCACTGGTAAAACTGTCGACCTAGTCGTCCACGTAGTGGTATTCATTGATGACCTGGGCTGCTAGCGGCTATTTGGTGCTGTACCGCGAGGCATTCACGGTCATCGCATAGTCCGCCGAGCATGGTGAGCAATCCGCTTCGAACGTCATCACTTGCATCTCGTATGTGCCCGTTTCTCCACAGTAACCTCTGGGGGCATGAATTCAAGGACACGCCGTTCAGGTTGGCAGCCACGATTGTTCGGATTTTCCACACCGAAGTGCGGCAGGTACCAGGTACCTTGCCGTCCTGGGACCTCTGGACTTCCTGGTGCTCCAGGCCGTGCATATCCCTTCTTGACGTAATCGTCTATTATTGTAGGCCCGCGCGAATTCCACATCGCGCCTTATTTTCCTTTCGATGTGGACAAGTCTATTGAGTGCCATGCTGTAGTTCTCAGGTAGTCTCACGTCGTCGTCTCTCCATAGCAGCCCGGTCTCGTATATTCGGCCTTAGATCTCACCTCCAGGATACTAAAGGCCCGTGCGCTTCGCGCTTTTGAAATCCACTGGCCATGGCATTCGCCTCCGTCGTCGCCGCTCCATATGATAGGGGCGATGGTGCGATCCTTTCTATTAGGGCCGTCACTTGTACAGTAGTGGAGTCCGTTGTCTGCCCCGTACCTTCGGGCTGCAAATTACTTGCTACTTTTCTGGCGGCAGTTCCAGTTGTGGGAGCACCTAAGGCTTCCAGTCTGGTGTTCCACCGGGGCGAGTTGTTCGTGGGTATAATTTTGCAGAGTACGAATAAAAGATTCTGAACACTCAAATAAATCGCTGCTTGGTTTTCGATAGGACAATAGTTGAAGTGAGTGTTTTATGCTGAATAAATTACATCAGTTCTTAACATGAAATGCAGCTCTCTAGGTTACATACTTAGGTTTCAGTTTCTTCTGTGATGCTAAAATATTGTTTGCCATTAACCGATTTAGTGCGGCCGAATAATATAAACTTAAAATCTTAAAATCCTTCTAGGTTTAATCTTGACTACCGATACCCGTAATCCGTTCCGCGACAGGTCCATTGTAATACAATGGCAAAGTTCGAAGTCAAAAATTGTATTGAAATGTACGTTCCCGAACGAAACGTAAACGCACCGGTACAAATGAAAATCATGTTAGAAGATGAAATACATTGTGATGCGTACCGCGCACATAACAGACAGTAGACACATTAAAGAAGGAAAAGGAGAAATAAGTTTAAGCATAGTATCCAGACAGTAAGAAACAGTGAGAGAGAGCGAGAGGCAAATAGTTGAAAAAGGTTGTTCGTCAGCGGCCGTTTTAAAGGCCGGTAACCTGACACGAAAACAAATATCCTAGAATAGTGTGTGGCACTTTTTCCGAGCGGGCTGCGAAAAAGAATGGCAAATTTAATAAAACGTTCTGTTCTCGACCCTCGATTGCCCCTCTGTCTACCTTCTTCAGTTCCGTATATCCGTTAAATTTTCAAAAATCATCACAGGAGTTTGCTGCAGATTTACTAACTATAAAACAAACAAAAAATAATGATAAAAATGTAAATTATTGATATATTTATATTATAACATAGTAGACTAATGTTTACAAAACTTAAATCTAATACAGAAGCCATGGCGTCTAGGGCCTTCGGCTGAATTCTTTTCAGTTTGTTTTTACTTTGTTTACATACTATTTAATAGGATTGAATTTAATTAATTTTATTCATCTAATTTTTAGATCTGATAATATATATTAAAATGTTTAATAAGTTTTGAAATATTACTTTTATTTTATGGTGTTGGATGAGATATTGCAGAGATAGGCGTATTCTGAGGGCAGAAGGGAAGTATATTTTAGATTATGATAGGATATAATAATATATGATTTTGATATAAAAACATGTAAACAATACGTACATAGGAGGAATATTGCCCTTTAATTGATCTCGCAAGTATGGCCTCAACCAATACTTGGATTCGCTTATCTATTACGACAATAATTACTGCCATGACAATATTAGTTTTTATTTTCTTGTTCATTTTTTATTTACATTTTTAAAATGTTGTAAACAAGCATGTATGACCGCATCATTTGCCGGCCAAAAATTCCAAACAGATAGTAAAATCAGCGGTCACTCTTGAAAAGATAAAACATTTGTTCAGCTCCGAAACGTTTTACTGTCTGGATACTATGCTTTAAATTTGAATGAGCGCGCGCGCCAAGTGAAGGTTACACTGGCAGCGAGAAAGAGCTTTTTTACTTGTATATGTATACAACCGATATTATCAATAATAAGGTATACCACACATAAAAATGATTTTTTATAGTATTATGACTTTATTCTCTTAAGTTTAAAACAAAAACATTGTATTGTACTTCAACAACAACAAAAACAATATATATTTCTTTTAATGTGTCATTAAACTGCTAACATAAATGCGACCACTATTTATTCGTACGGTGCCAAAAGCTTAGCTTAGAAAGGAGTTGGCCAACTACACTTTATTGATGGGATGGTCAACACAGAAAAATATGTTAACATACTAGAAGAAAGCTTTTTGCCATCAATACCAAAGCTTCCTGACTGTGGCGAATACATATTTCGGCATGATGGTGCATCATCTCATACTGCCAAACCCACCGTACGAATTAATAGTGATCGCATTTATGTTAGCAGTTTAATGACACATGAAAAGAAATATATATGTTTTTTGTTGTTGTTAGAGTACAATACAATGTTTTTGTTTTAAACTTAAGAGAATAAAGTCATAATACTATAAAAATCATTTTTATGTGTAGTATACCTTATTATTGACAATATCGGTTGCTGAACATTATATACGAGTAAAAAAGCTTGCCGTACGAATTAATAGTGGTCGGGACTCGTAGAATAGGGCCGATCGCGGCGGGTACATTAGGAGCACAATTACTAGTAGTCAGCCAGGGATCCACAGGGATCCGCGGGTCACGACGTGAGGGGCCACGACGAGCTGCCCGACGACGACCTCCCGGACGAGCTAGGCCGCCGACCTGTTACTATGTATTACGCGGAATAAACACCCCAGATTTTCTTATACCGAGTTGAGTCTGCTGTTCTCCCAGGGAATCGGGTCGGAATCCTTGCAACAACAACAACCAAACCAAATAAATTCGCTGAACGGATCCTGGACATGCGCTACCTAGGCTTTGACAGACCGTCACAACCTGTTTATCAGCATTTACGTCAATTACCCTTCTGTGACCAGAAAACAATTGACGACCAAGTTAAGGAGTGACTTGCTGAGAAGATTATACAACCGAGTACTTCTGAATATGCACCGCCAGTAGTTTTGGTATCTAAGAAAAACATAAAAAAACGTAATGTGTTGTGACTACCGGAAGCTAAACGAAAAGATTATTCCAGACAATTTTCCGATGGCTCACATAGAGACATCGGGACGATGAAATTCAGTTAGCCTAACAAGTCAGTACTTTCCACATCACCCTGTATAAGGTTATAAATAAAGGCATAGCATAGTTCTACGATTGCTAAGAAGGGTCAGTTAATTAGGAGAAGTCTACTGTAATAGGATGGTAATCTCTGTTCAGAATCCCAGTTTAAACGGCGTAGAGCAAAAAGCCAAAAGTTCTTTTGAACCGATTCAATGCGTCTACTGTGGACCCCATACTGGGTGCTCCAAACGCGAAATCCATATTCTAAGATAGGACGAACTAATGAAATATATAAAGTTTTAGATACATAGGGGTCATCGAAAAGTAAATTCTTTTGGCTGGTCTATCAGATATTTTCTGTATATCCGCACCAATGTCGAGTGTCACACCGGCTTTAACCAGGTTTCTGTGAACACAATAACATGGGAGGCGAATGCAAAACTATCAGAATAAAGTTTAGGTAGCTTACTCTGCAAGCCTCTTGCATTCTGATAGGAGATTAACAGCGAAGTATTTAGTTTTTTTGGACAGAGTCCGAGGGTGTAGAGGGTACAGTGGTCAGATTGGGCTTAGGAAGAGTTATCCCAACAGGCTGTTTCTTTTTCTTAGCTTCGTATTCTTTAACAACATACTCAGGCCAGAATTTGGTTGAGCATATCATGCCGAAGAATTCGTTTGGGATATTTATGTTGAAAGATGAAATATCCCTAGCGTAAGAAAATTTGAATTTTTCCACCTTTAAATTTAAATTTTCGGCTCTAACTTTGCCTCGGAGACTCAATTAATAGTGTAAGGCTATTAAATTGCTTATCCAGCGCTAAGTAGATGTTATGAGTTTTGTTGAAACTTGATAGCAACTCCTCAAAACTGCCCTTGCACAGTGCTTCCGTCAGAGGCAAAAAATCAGAAAATGTAATGACATATTTTTGAAGCAAAATTTATCAAAATTGTCTCTTAAATGTCCAAACTTCTCTTTGGCATACCGGATTTTACTGGAAATCTAACGGTACTTGCTAAAAATAGCTTTGCAATCGTGAACACGTGTTCATTTTGGCGACGCAACTGCGCTTAGGAAGATTTTTCTCTCTTTCAATTCGCTTTTTTAAGAGATCAGACGTTAGCTGCAGTGTTCCGATTTTAATAATTTAACATGAATTATGAAATTGAAGGTAGTTACTTTAAATTGAGATATTAATAATTAACTTCCTGAAAAAGTTTTTTCGTAAAGTTAATTTGATCGAATAACCTTTTTTTGTGTATTTTTTGAGAGTATATTTTATGTTTAGTTAAACTTTTAGTTATGTTCCAAGAAAACCCAGAACTTGGTATGTATGTTTTTTGTGATCGTCTTACTTTTAGGTTACTAAATATTCTAAATATTTTTTACTACTAAAATTACTAAAGCAGTTAAGGGTGAGTCTTTGCTTATTGTGCTGTTGCGCTTTTGCGCTTTTGCCTTGTCTTCGTCTTTAGTGGTTTTATATTTTTTAATTTGTAAATTATTATTTAAATTATGATTTTGGATTTTGGTAGGTACATCGCAAAAATGTGTTTTTCCACGTCTGTATACTTTTAAAATGTGGTGCACAGGTAATGGAACCAACGCACTATGGGGCGGCGGACCGGTTTTTGTGTCTTTAATTAATAACTCGGTCAGTTTTGGAGATATCGACATGAAACTTTAGAAATTTTCTTAATTTATCCCTACGCATATATGGTATGAAAATCGTTCGGATCAGGAAGCTATATCCTATAGCTCCCATATGAACGATCGGGTAAAACTAAAGATAAATTCTGAAATTTTAGCAGCTGAAATTTGTTGCTATTTTAATACTATATAGCAATTTTGAGCTGAATCGGATATCGCTTTCCCTAGGAACTATCCGACTAAAATGCCGAATTTCAGTGTTTTTCCATAAGTGCACCTAAATCAATAAAAAACTAATTCCATCGTATTTAAAAGGTTAAAACTAATATTTTATTTTAAGTACTAGTTTAATTAATCATTTATTTTATTTTATATTTCCAAAAAAGCATTTTACAGACTTTTATTGCTTAAGCTGGCCATTTTTGCTGCTCCAAACAGCAACCAAATCGGCGTTAAAAAACAGTGAGGTTACCTCAGAAAAATTCAAATTGCACCAAAAGTTCGCAAAAGTGCATCTTTATACTAACAACATAAAAGAAGGAATGATTAATCTACAACATAAAATAGGGTTTAGAAGTGGAGTCAGCTGGACTCATTTGGTTACTCTACTTAAAAATTAAAATGCACTACAAAATGTCGGTTTTAATAGGGTTAGAACTTAAAGAAGATTATTGAGACACCATAGTGTTTTTCTACAATCGACGTTCACAAACACATATTAAAAACCATAAGCAATGGACTGCATGTGAAATTTAGCCCACTTATTAATTATTTATAGCCAGTTTTTATCTTTAAACTTGCGTAATTTTCTAAAGTTTAACCAACAATCGGTTATCGCTGTAGTTACGCGGATACAGCAGCTGACTTAACAGCGTATTACTTAACAGTGCCGTGCTCTGTTAAAATTTCTGGTACGTAACATTATAGATAAATGTTTTTTTAACACATTTCAGTTAAAAAAAATTAATTTAACGACTTTTAAAAAATGGGTTTAGGCCACTAAAAGTGGTCATTC
>VNJN01006311.1:0-55702 GCA_008042485.1 Drosophila mayri
ATATTGCTCAATTTTAATCATTATTAATGATAAATATAATAAAACTCCTAAAATAAAAAATAATGCCGGAAATAGATGGATTAGACAGAGGATTTTTTTTAAGTCGATTCAAAGTGGTTGATTTTTTCATTTCAAAATTTGACCGATAATCATTATTTACTATCCCTGGTATTTTGACAAGCAATCGATTTTAAGTATTATTAAGTATATTTCTTTGTATAATTTCCTTCCCTTCTAAATGGCTTTCATTATTTTCTAACACTTTCTGTACGCATTATTTTATTTAAGAGTGTGAATACTATTCTGACTGAATCAAATATTGGAAAAACAATTATTGAATACGGAAAGAAAAGAAATAATTTGACAAACTGGCATAGAAAAGAAATCATTCGTTTAATTATTGAAGAGGTTGTATTAAAAAAATCAGCTCTGAGACCGAAAGATTTTATACAAATTGTTGAAGAAATTTGTGAATTGTTTCCAGAAAAACCTAATGTGAAGGTAATAATTTTTATCTTCTGAGATATTTAAATCGTAGATTGTTTGTGCCAGCAGATCTGGTTCTGGATCTAAATTTGTTTTATTTAGTTTGGCCCTGTTGTTTTTATAATTTAATTTAAACTATAAAAGACAATTCATTTCTAAATTGTACTTTTGGGAAACAGGAAGCATAGGTCGAACCCAGGAGGGATATTATTCGCTAAATATAAAAATAAGAGAAGCAAAATTTCTCCGATTGGTTTATAGTAGAGAACTGGAGAAAAACATTTATATTAAGACAAAAAGACCTGAAAAAAATTGTATTGCATAAGGAATTGGCCATTGTTATCCGACTCTAGAGCTTCCCAGTTAGTAAGTACTTCCCTCTCAAAAATTGTATTGTATTATCTGTAAATTTTATGTGTTTGCACTTCAGATAAAAATTGATTTTGACCTATTATACCCAGGCAAAAGGGAATTATTGATTTGTAAGTGGGCTAATTTCAAAAAGTGTGTTACCGCTTACTACGATCGGAACATCACAAATGAAATTTTGTAAAGAGCAGTTTAAAACAGCTAAACTGTCCTCTTGCCAGGGGAAATAGTTTATTTAATAATAATTTATAATTTAAAACAATTTTACTTTTTCAGATACGCAGGATTATTTGTACATCCTCCTGCTAACTTCGGTAGTTCCATCCAATGCAAGATTTAAGGGTACAACTGGGAAGCGAATTAAGAAGGTGGATTTCCCTGGATTTTCTTCCTGCGCCTGCCTTCAATTAACGATTATCAACGGAAAATTAATGAATTAGCAAAAGAATACTATTCAGCGGGTCTTAATATTCAGCCATTTTTAATCTCCAGAGTTTCCGACTCATGTTTACAACATTTTTAAGTTTATTTTAACAGCGTATTACTCAAAGTCAATTAATTTTTAGAAGCGCTGGACACGTGCTTTAAAATATCCAGACGCCTGCTATCAGTCCTGGCTGTTTTTACAGAAATTTTTTTTTTAAATAAGCACAGAATTCGATGCTAAATAAGGCAACATTTCAACACTAATACACTTTTTGAATAACAATAATTCTAAAAAACTTAAAGAATGTATACTTGCTTTCATTGTTTTGAAAAATTCTCAGATCCAAGTGGTCTAATTACTCATTTCAAATCTATTCACTTAATGACCACAAAAGGCTTAAAAATCTTATGTAAACAAAACGACTGTAATCAAAAATGTTCGAACTTTAGAAATTTTCGTTTGCATTTAGAAAAACTACATAGAGAAGAAAAAAAATGTGAATTGTGCCAATTATGTAAACGAAAACAAAAAGGAAAACGGTCAAAATGATTGCATTTGTATTGTATTTACAAAATAATGAAGAACCGTGTGAAGTTTCTTATAATAATCAACCGGAGTTGAATACATTTAGCACACTAAATTCACTTAAGCGTGAAGGTGTTTTAAATGACTAACTTTATTTGAAGATAATTCTATGCCCAGAAGTAAAGTTTTTTCTATGCAGCAGATGATTACATCCTTGTTTTTGAATGTTGCATCCTAGATGACAAGTCTACTGGGAAAACAACAAATCACCCCGGACATTGAATGTTTGCTTAATTTTTGGAAAAATCCATTCAAAGAAATTAATTTGAACATCGTCTTTTGCAAGTTTTACACGACATGAATTTATATGAACGACCGAAGCCATTTGTAATCAGCAGTAAAATCACTAAACTTATTTCAAAAGGCAATCCCACTTTGGGATCCAAGAATACTGAAATTTATGTAATGCCTTTAAAGTTTATATTTAAATCAATTTTCCAGATACCCAAATTACTAGACTGTACTTTACAAAATACAAATACTTAAGACGATGTCATTGTAAGTTATGCAGATGGAGAAATATTTAAGAAGAGACCTTTTTTTTTGACCTTTTGCACGATCTTTTTGAAGGCATATGCATTTATGACATGACATTATTAATTTAAATGATTTAAATAATAGAAAAATGTTTTCCCGTTTGGTGAGACCGAAATAGGAAACCATTTCATTTTCCTATCTATGGAGATGCTAAAATCATTTAATTTAAAAATGACTGCGTCTGAATTTGCTTCATTTGTTCATTTTTTCCCTATAATGATTGGCGATGTTATTCCCGTTAATAATGAAATTCGGCAAATATTCATTGTTCTTTTAAAAATTGTCGATATTCTACTTTTTACTAGAAAAGAATTGGTCATTCTACTGAATTAATTACTCGTCATCATAACTTGTATATACAATATTTCGGTCATTTAAAGCCTAAGCATAAATTTTTGGTTCATTACGCAAGCACAATTAAAAAGTACGGACCAATTAAAAATTTGTGGTGCACGCGCTTCGAAGCTAAACATAGCAAGCTAAAGCCTATTTTAATAATATAACAAATAGAAGTAATCCTCCCCATTCTATAGCAATTAAAGCTAGCGCAAAATTTTCTAAGTTTTTATTGCACAATAAAAGAACCTTTGAGTCCGAAATCTCGTTCATATCCTCAAAAAACGATTTGAGTAAACACATAGACAAATTATATTTAAAGGGACATACTATACTATTTACAATGCAATGAAATAAGTATTAAGCTCTTTCATAATCATTTTCAAGCCTATGAAGTTGGCGCAAAAAGAAAATCGACGTCTATTAAACCTATTTAATTCTTTACCAGCCCCCTCACCATTTATATCCTCTTAACCATGGAAAAATTTATGTTAGAAATAAATACCTATAAGTTTATGTTAAGTTCATAAAATAAAAAACTACTCACAATGTAACAAGACAAATTTATGCATAATTCTTAATTAAATTTAAAAGATATTATTAATAAAAATAAATAAAAATTTTAATAAATGACTTTTTATTCCAAAATGGGGATATACAAAAATCTTGGATTAATCTTTTTGGGGTATCAAAACAAGAATTTTTATTTGAGAAAGAATCACAAGATATTCTTAAATTTACCTGCTTTTTGTTTAATTTTAAGAATTTTAAAAATATTAATTTGAACTTGTGGGTAATGTTTTAAGACTTTCTTGTTCATCATGAGTCAAGCTATATTTTGGAAATGCTTTAAGATTTTGTATTCTAGAAAGAATCACAAGATATTCTTAAATTTACCAGTTTTTTTTTTTCGTTTTAAGAATTTTAAAAATCTTAATTTGAACTTGTGGGTAATGTTTTAAGATTTTCTTGTGCATGAGTCAAGCTGTATGGAATGGGAATGCTTTATGATTTTTTTTCTCAATTCGAACGTTAAATATTCTTATTTTTCACTCAAGTTTAATGATTATTTTTGATGAGTAGAGAAAAAATCATAAACTTTCTTGATTTTTATATTTCAAAAACAAAAATAATCATTATTTACGGTGCCTGATATATTTCGTTTTTTTTTTTTTACTTCAGAAGACGATAGAATATAGTATTGAGATAAGGCAAAAAAATCAATCTGTCGAAAAACGCGAAGGTAAAGAGGTTTTACTCATAGCACTAACCATACACTAACCCGGCCGGGACTTACATAAGTCCGACTGGGATGCTTTTACCTTTTGCATTCTCTTTCTGCTGATAAGAATGCACGCAGACAACGGCTTGTTGCGTGGCACATATGTATATTTTGACAACATCTTTATGGAAATATTCCAACTTTTAAGCACGAGAGAATTAAAGAACTTCTGTGTTTAACTTTGAGCAATTTTAAACGTTGTTATTAAAATATAAAATTATAAAAAATCATTAACTAATATGGGTAAAATTCTGAGCTAAGTTGAGCTAAGTTTCACGCTGGAATATCAGACAAAGAAAGTGAGTTTAAAGTATTGCGCCAAACTGTGCACAACCAAATTAAAATTAAAGAGTGCATAATTTAAGAATATAAAGTGTTAAGCGCAAAACAGAATTCAGTGAAGACCGACCCAGCAAGCAATTTGAGCGATTTCTGATAGTTTGTTATGAGCATTTTATATCATAAAGTGCCCAAAAAATGAGTCCGGAAAGAGCTTTTTTTATGTGAAAACGGTCGTACTTTAAGTCTGAGTCTAATATATTTTTTTTGACACAGAAATAAGTGATTTCACCCACCTTATTAAGCATTCAAAACGCACAGAAAATTCTCATAAAAGTATCATTTTTAGGCACTTACATAAATCGCCACTAAAAAGGATCATTTCATACACTTAATTGAAGCATTTTTATACCTTACAGGGTATAATAATTTCAGTCAAAAGTTTGCAACGCAGTGAAGGAGACATCTCCGACTCTAGAAAGTGTATATATTCTTGATCGGGATCAAAAGCCGAGTTGATCTAGCCATGTCCGTCTGTCCGGTTTTTACGTCAACTAGTCCCTCAGTTTTAAAGCAATCTGAATAAAGCTTTGCAATTAGTCTTCTATATGCTCTCGCTCGTACGTATTTCGGAACTGGCCAGATCGGACGAATATAGCTGTCATAGGAACAATCGAAAAAATTTTAGAAAAAAATGTTTACTTTGTCAATTTTTAACATATTTTCATCAAAGTTGAAATTTAGCCATGTTTTATTATTCCTGAATTTCTTTTAATTTCATGAAAATCGGTCGACTATATCCTATAGCTTCCATAGGAACAATCAGGAAAATAAAAAAAAAACATAACCTAGCCGTTTTTTCAAACCATTTTCATCGATTTTGGGATTTGGCAACTAATTATTATTCCAGAAGTTCGGTAACATTTTTTTTTTAATTATGCAAGGGGTATACGAACTTCGCTGAGCCGAAGTTAGCTTCCCTTCTTGTTTTGTAATAATTTTAATCAATTCAATTCAGATTATTGATTTGCTTCAAAGTAGATCCTAATTTAATTTTATCAAATTTTTTTAACTGTATTATAGTATTTAAATCTATCATTTGTGGTTTGAAATAATTTTCTGTTGATTACTTATAACTATTTATTTTACAGAATGGAAAAATGGATAAAAGCCAATTATTTTAAGTGCAACAATTCTTACTTCTCACGGCTGTCGTTATCGCCATGATCATAGCACATATCACTTTTAGCGTCAGTCCCTTTCCATGAATTCTTAACACCAATCTCATCCGAACAAATTTTAATTTCTGATTAATTTTTGATTTCTTATTCCAATAAAAAATTTAAAAAGAACAGAAAATTAACAAACAATATAAAAAAAAAAAAAATAAAAATGTAAACAATAAAAAAAAACATACATTCAAAAATTAATAAATGAAAACAAGTAAAGAAAATAAATAAAATAAAAAGTAAATCAAAATAAAGAATAAAGAATAATTTAAATCAGATGATGAACAGGGTTGACTTAAAGATACATTTTCAATTTAACAGTTTGTACTGATCCAAAATCCCTAATTATTAAAACAAATTTTAATAAAATAAAAAATTTAATAAAAAAATTCGCAATTGACCGAAAGCACAAGCAAATATGATGTACACAGAAAAAAAAAACAAAATATGTTCGAACAAATATGCACGAACCCAAATATCAGGGTTTAAAACTACGCTGCTCCCGTAGTATTTCGTTTCCCTACTGCAATTTCTGTCACTTTGACGAGAACAGTAGTAGCGCTGTAGCATTAAAAATGAAAAAGTTGAGCTATGCTCTGATCCGAGTTTTCTGTCTGTTTATCTACAGCCAAATGGTACAGCTGAAATTTTTAGAAAATGCTCTGGGGATCAGTAGCCTTAGTACAAATTGTTTTCTGCATAATTACAAAATTATTTAAAAGCATTTTTCCAGCTTTTAATTAATTTTGTAATTATGCAGAAAGCAATTTGTATAATAGTTTCGCTACTAAGTTAGATTAGTTTAGATAAGAATGTAACTTTATTACAAACAATTAAGAAAACTACAGTCGAGGGAGCTCTACTGTGAGATACCTGCTACCCATAGTAAATAGTTCATATATTTTTAAACATAACGGACAAATGCAAATGCAAGTGTAATATAATCACATGCATACAAAAATTCACACACGTGTATCTTTGTGTGTAAAAACGCGTTATTATTGCATTAAAGGGGCTAATAATTATTACCATTTATTAATATTGCTTCTCGAATATCTTATAAGATTCTTATCCGATCACAATCAGGAACTAATAAGAATACTTAGTTAGTCAGCCAAATGATGCATGCTGCAGCAGCCGTTTGTGGCCATACCAAATTATTTCTTTAATAATTTAGACAATTTTCATTTGATCGCAACCATATTTTTAGGAATCACACAGACTATAGTTCTTAATGTACATACCAAAATTCTAGCTCTAGCTTCAAAATTAGATGATTTGATTTCGTTTTTGATGATTTGCGGTGGCGAAATTGGGCGTGGTAAAACATTTGAAATAAACTTGATCTGCGTGCAAGCATAACAAATACTGTCAAAAATTAGAGCTCTATCTCTTATAGTCTCTGAGATCCAGTTTTTCATACGGACAGACGGACAGACATACAGACACACAGACAGACAGACGGACATGGCTAGATCGTCTCGGCTGTTGATGCTGATCAAGAATATAAATACTTTATAGGGTCGGAGATGCCTCCTTCTACGTGTTACATACATTTCCTGCCGGCACAAAGTTATAATACCCTTCTACCCTATGGGTAGCGGGTATAATTAACACCGAAATTCTGTAATAATAATTAGTTGCCAAATCTTAAACTTCATGAAAATGGTTTGAAAATCGGCTAACTTATGGTTTTTTTTTTATTTTCTTGATTGTTCTTATGCATATAGTTGGCCGATTTTCATTAAATTAAAACCAAAATTCAGGAATAATATAAAACGGCTAAATCTTAACTTTGATGAAAATATTTTGAAAACTGACAAAGTTATGGGGTTTTCTTTTATTTTCCTGATTGTTCTATGGAAGCTATGGGATATAGTCGACCGATTTTCGTGAAGATAAACCGAAATTCAGGAATAATATAAGATGGCTAAATCTCAACTTTGATGAAAAAATGTTGAAATCTGACAAAGTTAAAATTTTTTAGAAACGTAGAAACGGACAGACGGACATGGCTAGATCGACTCGGCTGTTGATCCTGATCAAGAATATATATACTTTATAGGGTCGGAGATGTCTCCTTCACTGCGTTGCAAACTCCTGACTAAAATTATAATACCCTGCAAGGGTATAAAAATTTGACATTTCAAAAGCTGTCACTCATAAAACACTTTTACGTTCACTCATAAAACACGTCTTTAAATATGGAAGATGTTGTGCAGCAGCAAAACATACAATTTGCGGAAGCTCTAATATCAGTTGGCTCAAAAGATGATGATGATTTGGAGACTACTGAAAATATGTCCTATACAAAAGAGCAAATGCCCAGAAGCGTGTGGATAGTGGTATGTAGTTTCAAAGTCTTTTGAAATAAAGTTAAAGAGGATTCATTTTATATTCGCGTTTCGCTTGAGGAGGGAGAATTTTCTGGCTCCAGTTTTATATCTTTATTCGGAGCCTTCATTTTTCATACGCACCAATTCTATTCAATATATGTACACTCATGGACATAATAATAGGTGTGTTTTATTTTTCGTTTTTAAGTTCTTATATCTAATCCATCTTTTCTCCAATCTCAAAAAATCAAAGCTTTTTGAGAACGTATATTAATTGCCTTTAAACCAAAGGCAAAAAAATATTTAAAAAAATTCTTAATTTTTAAGTAAATTAAATAAATCCTTAAAACCCCCCATTTTCGCTGGTTATAATAATAGGTGTGCTAAGAGAAATGATTAAATAAAATGCATATTTCCCTCTTTTTTGTCTTGTTTTATATTAAACAAGGTGTCTGGCAGCTAATAGCCGGTATATCCGCCATTTTGGCAGAACTTTCTCCTTCTGTCTTGGCCTGAAGGACATTAACTGGCGACAAATTCCAATTGGAATGTCATACCATGTCCTTTGGACAATATCCCTTTTTTTGGGCAGAACGTCTTTCCTATCTCTCCTTGACGTTCACCCCCATAGATTCTGGACAGGATTGAGGTCCTGTGATTGACTTGGCCAGTCAATAACAGGCAAATTTTGCTCTCGGAACTAGTCCTTTTCGACTTGAGAGGCGTGTTTTGGGTCGTTATCCTGCTGGAACTTCCAAAAAAGGGGCATATTATCCTTGGCATATGATAGCAGCACCGTCTCCAATAGATCTTTGTAGACGAATGTGTCTGTGAATCATCTTATTGATGAGTCAAACGGACACCATATCATGAAAAGCAGCTCCAAATCATTAGGCTTCCACCTCCATGTTCCACAGTTTTATATAAGGTCCTGGGATCAAATTCTTTGCCTCTAGGACAACGAACGTTCCTTTTAGCAACAGCAACAGTGTCCGTTTGAGATTGGAGAAAAGATGGCTTAGATATCAGAACTTAAAAACGAAAAATAAAACACACCTATTATTATGTATATGAGTGTATACACCAATTCTATATCCAACTGTCAATTTTGAAACATTTTCACCGGGAGGAAGAGTACATTAAATTTTAATGTACACCAGATGTACATATACCGGATGTGGAAAGAAATTAAACGATTCGGAACGAGAAATACATATAGAAATCCGTTCAACGGATGGGAGATGTCAGATGAAGTTGTGTGGGAATTCCCCATTAGATCGAATCTGAATTCAAATTCTCTCAATAAATATTTATAATAAAAAGGTAATAGTAAAAAATATTAAAAGACATATTCATAATACATAATATATAGAATAATATAATTAATGATGAAATCAAACGAAATTTTGTTTCGCAATGCAAATCAAATAAATTATCAAAATCGACAATCACAAATCAATAACACAAGTCAGGCCAGCAAGCATTGCAATGCTTTTAATTAAAAATGCACTTGTATACTTTTACTTTATGAAAAAAAATTGACGAACGTTGTTGCCGCATGCGTCTGACGCTTCTATTCTTCCGTCAATGTTTGGTCTATGTCTTCTGAAAGCTAAACGCTCAGTAAATCCAATGCAACTAAAAACCAAATTAATAAATCTCTATGAACGTTGTTGAGTCACCTTTGCCTATGCCTATCATCTGTGGTGTAGAGTATACACAAGTTGTCTACTTCTTATTCCTCTATTGTCGTCTGCGGCCGGCTAGACGCTTCAAATCGGAGACATCTTTTTCCGTGTTCCTATGCTTCCGAGCAACTATGAGTGTAAATAAACAACGACTTCCAAACAGCTGGAGCCATCGTGGCTGACTGACTACCTGTCGACACCACCTAGTCTTAGCTCACCCCTTGGCTGAAAGAAAAGTTTAACCATAATGTGCGAGTGTGTGTGTGTGTGAGTAACATAAACCCATATACCATATGTGGCCAACACGTTTGGGCGCCAATATTTTTAAAATTATTAATGATATTCATCATGTTAATAAATTTAACGAATTGCCACACTTACCATACAAACACATTTCAGGCGATCTGTTGGCTCGAGATCTGAGCGCACGCAAGGCTTCAGCTCGCCGGCTACGGTGACGGCAAGGTAATGGCCCTGATCAGATCTCTGGATGCCTATAGATACATCATTTTAATAAAATAAATGCGTTCGACAAGGTATAAGCGGGGACAGAGGTACGCCCACACACAAACAAAGGTTATGGATATAAAAAGGTATTCTCTCTTCTGCTTTTTCGTCCTTCTCAGCTCTCCTGATGTTTTGGAGGCTCTGGTTTGCATGAGCGACCCCTCGTCAATTGCTACCCTCTATCGCAACACATTGCTAACATCGCAACATTAAATGCTAAAAAAGTATAAGTCCATTTCATAAACTAGGCAATAAACATAAAAACATTAAACATTAAAAAACAATAAATAAATAAATAATTTAGAAATATTTGTTCGCTTTGAACATTTCACGCAAACAATATAAACAAAACAATGGACAATTGGTGTGATTTAAATTCGGTGATGAATTAAAGTTTGGTTCTTAGTGTACAATCCACAGCTAGTCGATATAGCCAAATTGTTGTCACGAGTTCGATCACAGTCTGCAGCGAGTCCAAGTTTTTATACCCTTGCAGGGTATTATAATTTCAGTCAGAAGTTTGAAACGTATTGAAGGAGACATCTCCGACCCTATAAAAAATATATATATTCTTGATCAGGATCAACAGCCGAGTTGATCTAGCCATGTCCGTCTGTCCGTTTCTTCGCAAACTAGTCCCTCAGTTTAAAAGCTATCTGAATGAAACTTTGCAGTTAGTCTTCTATATACTGTCACTTGTTTATATGTCGGAACGAGCCGGATCGGACGACTATATCATATAGCTGCCATAGGAACAATCAGAAAAATGTTAGAAAAAATTTTAAATTTGTCAGTTTTCAGCTTATTTTAATCAAAGTTGAGATTTAGCCGTTTTTATTAATTCTTAATTTCGTTTTTAATTCCATGAAAGTCGGTCGACTCTATCCTATAGCTTCCATAGAAATAATCAGGAAAATTAAAGAAAAATCCATAACTTTGTCAATTTTCAAGATATATTCACCAAACTTGAAATTTGGCCATCTTGTATTATTTAAGAATTTCAATATTGATTTCATGAAAATCATCCTATAGCTGCCATAGGAACAATCAGGAAAATAAAAAAACCATAACTCAGGCGATTTTCAAATCATTTTCATCAAGTTTGAGATTTGGCAACTAATTATTATTCCAGAATTTCGGTGTTCATTTTTGTTAAAATTCTGCAAGGGTATAAAAGCTTCGGTGAGCCGAAGTTAGCTTCCTTTCTGGTTTTTTATACTTTTAGCAAATAATTTTTCCATGGAAATCAAAATAATTACAGTATTTAATACTAAGAAATATAAAATGCAAGTAAAGGACTATAATTAATTTTTTGAAATTGAAAAAATTTTCATATTCCTTGTGGCAGGAATCGAACCCAGGCCAATTGCTTACGAAAGTACATGCGCAGCCTTATCCACTAAGCTGTCGTCTTCCTCTTGAATTGGAAGAAATTTGCATTATATGAAACCTTTTTTTACGCTTTTTAGTTTTTTGCCTTATAATTCTCTTTCTTATATATGATTTTGGCACGCGCCTTGTAATGGTACAGAGTATTCTACTGTCGGGACACCCGACTGTATATACATCTTGTTTCTACTTTGCAAGTTCCGAAACGAATATCCATTCAACTTTAACTATTTGATAACTTTTATTCGGACGGGCAGCCACCAAAAGCCAAGAGCTCAATTACGTAATTTTATTTTTGGAGCACAAAAAAATGTTTTATTTACTCTTTTCTCGCTCGTGCTTCCTTTGGAGCTGGTCCTGGGTTGTCAGCCAAGGACCGAGGCCCAAGGGCAAGGACCAGAACAGCCACAATATTGTAATTTGGCTCCCTGTCAGCAAAAAAAAAAACGAAAAAAAAAACAAAGAAATCAGCGGAAAAATCTACTTTGTGCAAATAAATGCAAAATAATATTACGAAAAGTTGACCGTAAAAAGATGCCGGCCCAGTCGAGCAAGCGGAGATTGTAAGGAGTCAGTGCACTCTGAGTGGATGGTCCTTCTGCCCTCCTCCTTTATACTCCCCCCTTCCGCTGCGCTTAAAGGAACACACTTTATTTCTAAATGGAATTTCGTCCTCATGGCAAGGGCCGAAAGTTTTTTGCTTGCTTTTGCCTGTTACTTGGCCATTGATTTCAATTTCATTTCGCCCATTTGCCTTGGCTCCGCTATTTGAAAGCAGGGCGCCGGCGTTTCTCCGAGGATATGGTTTAATGTTCAATTCGTAAAATATGTAAATTTTTTCTAAATTGGCAACTTGAAAAATATGCTTCAGGTCTGAATTGATTTTTTCTGAATAAATTTTATTATTCCATATGCAGGGACTTATGGTGGTCTACGTATTAGGGGAAGATAAGAGAAGTGTCAGCAATAGGCCGGCACTACCCCGTGTACTTTCAGGATCAATTTGGTTCAATGCGCCTAAGTCAGAAATTCTAGTGGCGGTGGCGGTATCGCAGGCGACGCACGGTCTTGTACCGGTATCCATCCTTGGCCAATTCGGTTCCCTCCTCGGCGGCCTTCGGTTCGGCTTCAGCAGGAGCAGGAGCAGCGGCCTCAGCGGGTGGCAGGTATGCGCTCTCGACAGCAGCGGCAGAAGCCTCCTCATCGGCAGCTTCGCGGCGGTGACGGCGAAGCTTCAGGCGACGCACAGTCTTGTAGCGGTACCCATCGTCTCCCAGAACTGTCTTAAGCTCGGGAGCCAGGGCAACCTCTACGGGCGGCAGGTACTCGTTGCTGGGCTCTGCAATCTCTGAGACATCACGGCGGTGGCGGGCGCGGAACTTAAGCTTGCGCACGGTTTTATAGCGATAGCCGTCATCGGCCACCTTGGTGTCCCCTATGGCGGCGGCATCCACAGGCGGCAGATACTCCTGGCTGGGAGCGTTGTCCACGGGTGGCAGATACTCCTGGCTGGGCACCTCTCGGCGATGGCGTAGCTTCAGCCGGCGCACGGTCTTGTAACGGTAGCCATTCTCGGAAAGCTGAGCGGCCTCCGCCTCTCCAACCGGCGGCAGGTACTCAGAGGACGGCTCCAAGGCGGCAGGATCGGCAGATTGGGCGGCAACAAGGGCCACCAGGCAAAGGGTGAGGGTGCCGATGAAAAGTTTCTGCATGGAAATGGATCAATTAGTACTTTCTTTAGAAGTCTAAGCCCACAAGTTGAAAGGACATTTGTCGTGATTTAGACCACACTCTGATCGCTTTTGTTTTAAAATTAATTAAATATAAATCCAATTTTCAAAAAATTAAATCCTTTGAGGTGTTGTTTTTTGAAGAACTTACCATTTTAAAGCTATTGGCTATTCTGAGAGGGACTCGTAAATTGCTCGAGCTCACAAAAGGTGCTGCTGTGTCGAAGGTATTGAACCCAATGATACCTTGCTCTATCTCGACTCGCACATTTATAGCCAAGATTCGGTCGAAATCGGGTTTTCATTACCAATCTCGGTGGTAACTTGAAATGCGCATATAATGAAATCAGAAGCGATACAAGTAAACATCGAGCCTCCAAGATCAGACTGAAATAACCACTTAAACGATGACGGTGGCGATGGCTCTAGCTGGCTAGCCGAGAATTTGTTGGGCCGTGATCCGATCGTGAAAGTCCGCCTACGAGCACCTATTGGCCACTCGAGAGTATAATTATCTATTTTTATATATGGTTTTCGCTGTCAAGTGCCCAAATGGGACGTAGCATTGATTTCGTACATCAACATTCTGATGGCAATGGACCAAAGCATGTGTAGTGGGAAACGATAGAACCTCTTCATCAACTTATCTTATGTTAATATAAACTTTTCAGTTTGGCGGATAAAGATTCATCACCCGTCGTCAGTGTTTCGATCACTTATCTCGCCACTGTACGAGTTCTCTACTTGAGCATCTCAACGAAGCACTTTAAATATTCTCTGACCTTGGGCATTGCTACATTTTCGGCAAATCTGTTTCCCGCTTTCTCGAGAGCCTATTGAGGTGCTTATGGTCGAGGGTCTATTTTAATAATAGATATGTATGTATGTTGCCCATATTGGTTGGCTTCGGCATTACCTAACCGAAGTGATGACAAAATATTTTGCATGGATATCCTCATTCGGAGTATATTTTTGGCAACATTTAACTAAAGCACCTCGCCTTGACGGCTGATGGGAAACACAATCATTCTGGGAACTGGTGTATCTGGTGTACAATGACCGAAGTCAGCAGTCAAACACGAATGATGACAACAACAATTGGCTGTAGCAACAACATGCAATTTGGCCAAAAACTATACATTAAGCAGGCTTCTTGCATTCAATTGTCTCTGTGCCACCGGCCTCCCTTTTGCAATTATTTAATTGACGGATAAAGCGAAATTGTATGCGCTTCGCATAAGGACAATGCCTGGCGGCGTTCGCTCTGCAATGGAAGCGACGGACACTTTCATAGGATATAAGGTGCATTAAAATGAAATTAAATGAATGTTGCCTCTGTTGATACTGTCATTGCTGTAAAAAGCGATGCACCTGCTGAATATTTTATCACCAGTCATCACATGTGACGAGAGAAGTGTCTCCAGCTCTTCGGCTCCTGTAAGGCAATTTTCAGCGCTTTAAGTGATAAAAAAGGAAAAAATTTCCGTTGTTCTCTTAAAGTCTAGGAATATGTTGTAGCCATATACCAATTTAATATATTACTAAATTTGCAGCAATCTCTCAATCGAATACACTTGAACAGCGGAACTCAAATAGATATTATAAATTTCCCGTTGATTTTTAACTTTGATTTTCAGTTTACATTGAAATTAAGCTATAAAACATTAAGCATAAAATTCCAGTTTAAATTAAGGGCTTAAATTGTTAAAATTTTAATTTTTTATTCGATAGAAAAGCATTTGTAGAGTATCGTGTCGCAATTTCAAGTACTTCCTAGCAAAACTGACGGATATAGAATTTTTAACTCTCCGACTTAGAGTCCCGGGCGCATAGCATGTACATATGTATGTATGTACATATATATTCTATGTATGTATATACATATATATGTATTCTCAAACATTTTACTCGAAATTTTCTCAAAAAATTCGGTGTCAAAAGATTTTCGGAAACTATCCAACCGATCGGTTTGAAATTTTGCAAACACATTCTTAACTAATTTTTGGTCCCCCAAAATGCTTTTTCCCCCATTTTACAGATTTTTAAAGTCACCGGGTGTTTTAGTAAAAACGTCCTTAAATCCAGAAAAAAAATTTTTTAATCAAAACACGTTGGGGGGAGCAGCCCCTTTCTTTTAATAGAATCTATTCGGTTTTTTAATTTTCGTCAATTCGTTTTCGAGAATTTTTTACAACGCAACAGATAAACATTACTGCAATAGTGTTCCTTATCGCAAAGCTGAGAAAAAAAATACCAAAATATTACCTACTTCTTTACCAAAACACCCGCATAAGCCCCTAAATGAAATTTCGAAGCAGCAAGCATTGCTGCGACTTTAATGATTATGCATGCTAGAGTTTACATATTTGTTCGACAGGAGGGCTTTGTAGGCGGAACAGGACTTTCTATGCATGTATGTACATACATACATATGTATACAGTGTATACTATACACACCTTTGCCTTTGACAACGCTACCAGTCATGATAATATGTATGTCATTATATTAAAAGCCTTGCAAACACAGCCTCAGACCCACTCAACATGGCGACGGCTGGGCTGGAAATTTCATTAGCGTTTCTGCTTTGTGGCCGTGTTGTGTTTGCCCATAAAACTAAGACGCCACTGGGAATTCAAAAAGGTACGTATATGGTATATGTTGTATATACATACATATATGTACATGTGTTGTTTGGCGAGCCTTCAAGTGTTCCCAATTCCCTGTAAAGTAGGCAATTAATTTGTTAATTGGCGCGAATATTGTTAGGCAAATTGATGACAGTTTGCGAACAGACACAGACCCAAAAGCCTGGACCCGCTGCAGAACGAGCTATTTCCGGAGAAAATTGAATTTTCGCACTGGACAGTCGAGCGACAGAGTAATTCGGTCAGCTGAATGGATTGCGAACAGTCGAGGTCAACATTGGATTAATAAATGGGCGGGCAGCAGTAGTTATTGAATTCCGTCCCGATTTGAGATTGGACATCGCCTCTTCAAGGGAAATCTGTGCTTCTCCCACATGTCCGAACAACATAATTCATTTTAAGGTCCTTTTATGTCAGATGCAACATTGTTCAGCCCTTCCTTTTAAGCACGCACATGTTTGCATTTAAGGTTTAAAAATGTATTGCGTGTTTCGATTTTATACTTGCCCCTTGTCAAATATTCTTTTATGACTGCCCATTGAGTCCGTTTTATGAGCTTTTGATCTTATCATGACGGTTACCCAAAAAAGCCTTTACGACACGGTTTATTTATTCCGCCGATTTGATTTATTTACCGTTATGACCATGTTTGCCGCTCGCATATTTTCGGATAAAGCAAACCCTGCAACAGTGTGTATGATAAATTTGGTAAAGCAGCTCGATGAACAATGCGTTGAACCGTAAATAAAATAAACTTTAACCGCATCCCCATACGCATGCGTTTTTATACCCACATAAATATCAGTATTTCATTTTTGTCATCAGGCACCTGCTGCTCTTAAATAGACTATGAACATGTAGCAAACATTAAAAAAGGGCAAAGTATCCGGATAATGTAGTTGGCCGGCAGCTCTATATTCTCGCTTTTACAACATCTGCAATTAAAAATTACCCCGATTAACATACATACATATGTACATACATACATATGTGAAAAAGAGTTGAGCGCTAAAATATCAAAACCCCTTGATGTCCGTCCACGTCCTTTTATGGAGTATTTTTTCCCTGCCTGGTCAATGCCAAACATTTTTATACTCGTCACACTCCCTTTCGCATTCACGTAATGACCGGATTATTTTCAAAATTGATGTTTATCGTCCTCCCATTGTGGGCACATGGCCCCACCAACTGAGAATAAAGCCACGGTTTATGCAGAAAATGTCATTTTTAAAAACTACTCTCTAACTCTGCGGTTGTAGAAATTTTATTCACGCTAAAAGTTAATTTCATTTTGTTGACCGCATGTACAATTTTGAACTTTCTGACTTTGACAAAACTCGTGATGTATGCAGGGCATGGGTGACCAGAATCATTAGCATTTTGGTTTTTATTCTTTTTCGCGATGGACATTTTCAGTCAGCCAGAGTGTAGAATCGACCCACTGAAGCTCGAGTGTCAAATGGGAATGCATTCACCATGAGAGGTTATTGTTGGTAAAAATTAGAAAAATCTTTTAGATGGATGCACTAATTGAAAACAAATATGTACATACATGTACAATGCCATCAGTGTCGCCGGAACATCCGCTAACTCTCCCAATTCGGTGATAGGCTTATAAAAAATGCATGCAATGCTCAGTGTCCGCCCGCTCCTGGGCGCTGGATGGCACGACGCGCTTCCTGTTAAACTTTGCAGGATTAAGCACTTAACAGCAATTTTACGCACGCATTTTAAATGAATTATGGATTATTTATAACTAAATGAAATGCACACGCATCGAAAACTTTGTAAATGAGGGGCGGTCCTTCGACAAATCCCCGTTCGTCAAGCTCCCTTGTGATCCCTGGCTGAGCTATGTGGTGTTGAAAGCCGCAGGACGAACATGTTGCGCTTAAAATACTTTGCTAATTTTTCGCTAATATTTGCCAGGTGTACTGATGCCAGGAGAGATATATCCCCGCCATCGCCCTTGTGCATCTATGGTACGTGTTGTTGTTTCCCTTGCAGCAGCAGCGGTTTGTCAGCTTGTCGGAAATAACAAATATTTAAACGTATTTAATTAAAACTCACAAATGAAACCACAAACGCAACGTGCGCGCAATAAACGGCCTAAATGCAAAAGCCCCGCTGCAGCCCGTCCCCCCTTAGCCCACTTCAGGCATTTATTGTTTATTTATTTACCTTTACTTCAGCTCGCAGCTCTCTACTTTTAGCCGGAAATTCTATGTGAGCCCTTGTGTAGCGCGAATCGTGTTGCATATTCGGAAGCGCACAGGCGGCGTGGGCGGTTTGGTGAATCGATAAAATGAAAATTGCATCCGCAAAACCAGCGGAACATTCCCATTTAATCTCGCTATCTACTTAAACACGTCAGCATTTTTAAAGGACACACCATCGAATCTGGCCATGTACGAAGTCCCAATCTCTGGTTGCCCCATGTTTACAGTGTTTCTGGGCATTAAACCCGTGCCATACATTTAGGATTGCACTCTGGCTGATCGCCCATAGATAAGTTATGTATCTATGTGTTGTAGATACATACCTTATCTATCTTATCGCAGTGTAAATTAGTTTTTCTGTTTCATATTTGCTCCTATTGCTCAAGCTGAATGATTAACTTACGAATATTTTAATATAATAAATAAATCTATGGACTTAAGCATAAACTAAAATTGACTAAATCTACGAGAATTATTATTTAAAACCAAATAAAAACAACAAACTAAAATCAAATAAAACGAATAAAAAAACCTCTAACCCACTTTTATAAAAATATAAAATTGGTATACACAAGTATATAAAGCAAATAGCATACTTTCAGGGATTTTGTATTCCGGAATTGCATAGACATTCGGAAATGTTGACATCTAGATTACGAGTAAGGCACACCAAAAATAAAATGTGTAAGTAATTATATAAAAGTATATACTGCAAAAGGAATAATTATAAAGTGTATATACATATGTATGTATGTATATTGGCTTTGCACTGCAAAACTCAGAAGTAAAAATACATTTACTATATTTAGCCCTTTACATGATGGTATGCAGAACAACAAGTGTCCCATATTAATTTGTAAAAAATATTAGCTGTTTTTAAGTAATAATTTTATATATATATTTTATATATATATATATATATAATAGATGTATATAAACATTATGTCTAATATTAAACACCTGTCAATTTTGTAAATGTTCCAAATAAGTTAGATTTCCACGAAAATTCGAGAAGGACAATTATAATTAATTATACTAAATAGCCTAACCTATTTTACTTTTTATGGATTATTAATGAAAATTAGTCCAATTATTATGTTTTTGCTTTGTAGTTTACACATAATTAAAAACTCATATTTCGTACTTCCTTAATAAAAAAAAGTATACAAAAAGGAAAGCCGGAGTTGTATACCCCCTTGTACACCTTTCAAATTAAAAACGAATTTCCTGAATAATACAAAATGGCCAAATCGTAAATTTAACAAAAAAAAAATGTGTTTTGAAAACAGTAAAATTGAAATTTTCAATTATTTTTCAGGTTGTTTCTATGACATCTATGTGATATAGACGTCCGATTATAATTGAGTTAATACCAAAGATCTGCTAATCAAGAATATTTTTACTTAATAGGGTCGGAGATGTCTATTTTAGTGCGTTCTGACTAAAATTATAATACCCTGCAAGGGTACAAAAACAAACAAGAAGAATTTTATTTTAAAAGAAGCATGAAAATTATTACTTGTCTTGTAAAGGTTTAAAAAAATATGCTAGGAAAATTCGGTACATAAGTATAATGTATTTATATTATACATACACACATATATGTATTTATGTACGTACATATATAAGAAAAGAAAAAAACGCCAAATCATTTCTGACGTGGACAAAAGAGAAATAAAGGCAATCCAATAGAAAGGCTTATGTTCGCCATTGCATTGCAATGGAAGCATGTGAAAAATAGCATTTTTCCGCATATGTGCACAGAAAAGACACAAAAGTCAAATTACAATTCCGTCGCAATATCCTCATCACTCGCCCCCCTGGACCCCTTCCCTTCTCCTATTTGGCTTTTAAAATGCATAAATTAGTGTGGAAGAGAGGATGAAATAGACGGAGTTGAGGAAAAATCCGGGCAAAACAATTGTGTTTTCCCATCGGACGCCACTTGGCATATTCAGGATCCCGGCGTCCTATCCATTCACATGTGATTGCAACTGGGTGTTTGTTTGCATTATCCAAGCAACTTTTGTCTGGCTTCTTGGCTAGAGTTGCGATTTTTTTGCTCGACTCCTCCACCCGCCCCTACTATTTACTCTTGAAGTTTCCCGAGGCTTAGAAATTAGAGTGGGAAATGAAAAAAGCGAGAGAAGCAAGAACCAGGGGAAAAGGGAGTACATTTTTTTTACCATTTAACTAAGCCGGTTAGCAAACAGAGTGGAATCTGGACTCGGAACTACACGACCCACCGAAAATCCAAGGAACGAGCGTCTTCACAATCCATGTGCATGAGCTTTGGCCACGAATGAGCCGCGGGGCTGTGCGCCTCCCAAGTTACGAATAAAAAATAAAGTTCGAGGACCACCGGCAGCCATCCCCAGATTATTTAAGATAAGGCCGGTGCTCAAATCTTTATAGAAACCATCGTCTGAAAGCTACGTTTTCCAACTCACGCTTCAATTAAAACTTTAGATCAATGCATTTTTATTAATCAAGCAAAGGGCGAAATTCGTTTCTTTTTTTGGCTGGTAATAACAATGTGGGAGGCTTAGCAACTAACGAGCTTAAACACTAGACGCGCCTTGGGTTCAACATAAAATATTATGATACAAAATTCCATTTTAATTACGATAGACAACAATTGTGACAAATATACAAATACTCGATCAGTAAAATCTACATATTATAGGTATATTTACAAATATCACAAAAAACAGGGCATTGCAAAAGAATCGGTTGGCGGTTAAAAGTTATTTTAAAATACAGTAAAATGATAGAGCGAAAGGTGAAATGGTAAAATAGAGTCTGTTTTGAACTCTCTGTAGAAGTCCTGAGGCACATAGAAATAACAGATCCGCACGGTGGGGCACGCGGTGCACGTGAGCAAAGCGCTGATCCATTTAATTTCAGTGTGCAATCTATTCATCTCTCTCACATAAACGTGCTAGCTAAGAAGGCAGAGGAGTCTTTGTTCTATTCAGGGAAAGATGCGAAGTTGAATGGAGTGTAAGCGCGTTGAAACAGTGGGTTCGGGTAATGGGTCTATAATACTTTGGCTACCCACAATCGCGCTTACAGCTTCTCGGAGAACTCGTACGGAGGCGGAAGGCGGCCGTTATCCACCTTGGAGTCCGGCTCGAAGGCGGCATTCTCATGCTGGCCCATATTCTGGTCTCGTAAGGCATTGGACGCAGCCTCGGCGTGGTTACGAGCCCGGGTGATTTGTGTGGAGTTTCGCATTCCGTAGCAAAAGTAGATCACGTATCCGATCACGATCCAGATGAGGAATCGAATCCAGGTGTTCAGGTCCAGCTGAAACATTAGGTACAAATTCGCGAAAACGCTGAGGCAAGGCACAAACGGCACCAGCGGCACCTTAAAGGTGAGTTCGATTGTGGATACGGGCTGCATGCCGATCACGATGCAGATGAGGATCAGCAACGCTCCCACCAGGCTCAGGGCGACGATCCCGCCGGTGCTGTCCAGGTCAAACACCTTCTGGAATGAGCACCACACCAGGCATACTATGGCAAACACCACAATGCCCACCTTGGTAATAGCCGAGGTCATCGAGTTGGGCTCCCGGTAGGAGTTGCCGTTGAAGAACTGCCGAATCACATTTGGGGCCTTCACGGACACCACCTTGGTCATCTGCTCATCCTGATAGCGCAGCACCAGCACGCAGATGGCCACGATCGTGTAGGCGAGCAGTGTACCGATGGACATCATGTCCACGAGCTGGTCCAAGTTGAAGAGCAGGGCCATAATGGCTTAAATGTGGTTAAAGGGAAAGGAATAAGTGAGAAGTTGTGGAAAACGTAAGGGAAAGGCAACTTACAGGCAAAAATACCGGATACAATGGTGGCCAGGAGGGGAGTCTTTGTGTAGCTATGCACCTTGGACAGTTTTTTGAAGAGGATGCCGTCATTTCCCATGGCGTAAAGGATGCGGGGCAGCGGGAACATGGCACCCAACAGACTGGTGCAGAGCGCGAAAACCGCGCCGATTGTCACTATCCACTTGATGGTGTACCACTCGACGGCGTCGAAGGCGTGTGGAAACGGAGCGTCCTTGTCCTGAAGGTAGTAGGGCAGCATCATGGTAAGCACCGTGGACACGCCGAAGTAAGAAAGGAAGATAATGATCAGCGATACAACTATCGAAAGCGGTATATTTCGCTTGGGATTGATGGCCTCCTCGCCCGTGGTGGCGATGCAGTCAAAGCCAACAAAGCCATAGAAGCACTTCGCGGCTCCAGCCATGACTCCGGCAATTCCGAACGGCATAAATCCGCCGGTTCCGAAGCCCTCAGGCACATCCTTCTCCGGAATGCGCCAGTTGTCGGCGTTGGCGTTCATGGCGCCAGCTACTAGGACAATGGCAATTGTCACCAGGTTAACTGTAGTAAAGATGTTGTTCAAGAAGCTGGATTCTTTGGCGCCAAAGGCCAATATTCCCGCCAACAGAAGCACCATGCCAAAGGATAGGAAGTCCGGATAGTCCCCCAGGAAGTCAACATCAATGTGCATCGACTCATTCAGTGCTTTAGACATGTCGTTGTTGATCAGCGAGTCGAAGTAGCCGCTCAACCCGCGCGCCACGGAAGCCGTACCAATCACATACTCCAGGATGAGGTTCCATCCGATGGTGAAGGCCACAAACTCGCCAATGGTCACGTAGCTATATACATAAGCGCTGCCCGCCTTGGGGACACGGGCGGCGAACTCCGCATAGCAGATGCCAGCGAAAGCGGATGCAACGGCCGCAATAAGGAAGGAAATGGTCACAGCCGGACCGGCTATGTTATAGGCCACCTGACCGGCCAGAACATAGACTCCGAGGCCCAGTGTACTGCCCACTCCAAGAGCCGTCAGATCGAAAAGGTTGAGGACTCGTGCCAACTTAGACTCGCCCTCGTTGACATCGTCCGTCTTGCGGCGTGTAAGTGACTTCCAGAAATTGGCCATGGCTGGAAAATAATTAAATTAGGAAACATATTGGTTACAAATTTTCATGAAATCAAATTTCTTAATTACCTAAGGTAATTTATAGTTTTTCAAAATTCTATAATTTATAGATCTATATAGTTTATATGTAAATATATTTATCTTAATATAAGAATCAGCTTCGGGCACCAAATGTCAATCTCTGAACCCGACTAAGCAAGGCAAAACGAATGCCCGGCAAAACGAAAAGTAGGATTTATTTTTGGAAACAGCACACGGTTATCTCCAGATTAGCTCATTCTCGTCGATGGCGGAGTCAGTGACACCAAAGCAAAAAACCATTTAGTAATATTAATATTAAAACGGTATTATAATTATTACTACAGTGAGCTAAGTGCAGCATAATGAGAGGCATTAAACCAATGGATTAATTTACATATCCTGATTCACTTTCCCTTAGAAAACTCGCTTTATCTTTGATTTGTTTTGCATAAAGGAACTCGTTACGCTAAACGCGTTCCGTACAGGGCAATAACACCTACATACATATGTACATACATATATAATATAATATAATAAATAAATAAACGTTGAATACACTTCAACAACTGTGATCAGATCGGAACCGTGCCTAAGCTTTTCTCATTTTGCATATTCCAATTATTAAACGGGGAACAATAGGCATGAATTTTGAAATAAATTCAAACCAATAAAAAAAAGCTACAGCACAAGCCTTATTTATTTAATGTTATAATTTTGTTTTATTTTTATATTTTTGATTTCATCGAAATTAAAAAATATGTTAAATCGTGGGTTCTGGTTTTAATACTTCTGATTTAAATGAATTCGAATCAGAATGTTTTTTCTTTGTTTTACATGGAGATTAGAGGAAATTCTTTAATTTCTGGTAAAACAAACAGCTGTGATGCTAATATCTTTAAATGAAGGTGTGCGAACTAATTCGATTCTTAGCACCATTAAACGATTGCTGGTTGATAAGTTGTGTGGGAATACCAGAGTCATAATTTTAAAATTTACAACTTTCGCTCTAATCAAGCTAATCAGCTAACCATTCTCCACAGGTCGATAAGCCGCCTCAGGGGACACAGAAACACGCGCCCGGCTTTATCTTATCGGGATTGGTTCAATGCTGGAAGTCCAGATTAACCGATGAAATCGGTGTAAAAGTGCGAAGCACTTGAGTGTGTGTTCAAGAGCACTGCAGATTTAAGACGGTTCTGAGCGATTTCAAGGGTGCCAAGCAATAGGCATTATTTCTCCGCTTTTGCCCCGATAGCAAACGTCCAGCCGTCTGTTTTGTGAAGTAATTACAATTGAATTAATATTGGAAACCTGTTTCTGCTGCCTTACTTATCTATCGGATGATGGCTGGCAGCTCGGTCATAAACACAAAAGAGTATCCCTCAGTTTTAACTCAGTTATTCTGTCGTTGAATCATCTATGCGAAGGTCACCCCTCCGAATGTATTCATTCCGCTATGGTATAGGTCATTAAGGCCCAATTAATTTCAACCTGTCACTAGAACACGAAGTTTGCTATATACCAAGGCAAAAGCACAATAAAACCGCGGAACCAAATACATCTGAACCAAAAAGGTAACAAACCAAAATAGCCGACAATTCGGAATCTGTCCCCAAAACAACGGACTGTTCCTTGAGCATGCACAGCGAGCGTGACTTCTTTTAGTGTTTTTATAATTTATGTTAATATTTGCAAGCTTTGTTTGATAAAATCTCACGTTGAGGCGCGTTGCAATTGTAAATTACACAATTTTATTAGCAGGGCAATAGCTCAACAAGCATTCTCTTTGCTTGGGCTCTTGGGCTCATTGGGGATTAGCCATGCAGATAACAGAATTAGCCGCGATTCGCCACTCTAAACGGGTCTGTTTGTTGCACTTGGTAAGAGGAAAAGTCCTTGCTCATTTTTACAGTGTCCTTGTTGTAGGTGTTCCTGAAATTTACATACTTTTCTTTATGTTTTTTTCCCGCTAAATCGAGTCGAATCGAATTGCTCGTCGTTTCACTACGGTCTCACTCACTAGCGGAAAGCTGACTGCCGATCAAGTAACCGCGCGCGACGCGCTCTAAAGTGCTTGTGATCGTCGACCGCCAGCGGCGGATCGGTTAAAGCTTTGGTTTTTGCTTTTGGCCCGCAGCTGACTAACGCCTCGGCAGATTGTTAACAACTTTTTCCCAACGAAACGAAAGCAGCTGCGACGCCCTGGGTTTCCGGTTCAATCCGATTCACGCCCGAGGGCACTTTCGAAACGATCGGTTTGGCCGAGAATCGAGAACCGAGAAAAATTCGGACTTGAAGCCGAATGTTGAACTCGACCAACAACAACTTACACTTACAGTAGTACGACGGCGCTTGATAGCCTGTGTTAGCAGGTGTAAACGAATCGCTCTGACGTCACTGCGATAAGGCGCTCTCAGCCGTCGTTTTATGGCCCTAGCCGGGACCGCCTGCGCTCGTGCCATTGATTAACCATTAACAAGCGGTCCGGGCCCACATCCAACTGCGGCTTTTTGGGCACACACTCATCGCCCCTGCTCCCACGCTGCCTATGACTCTCCTGATAACCGGACAGACGCCTTAGGCATGCAGGCACGTCCGCATCCACCCGCCGAAATATGCGCTAAACGAGCTTTGCCCCTCGCCAAACGTTAGCCATGATTTTCAGTAGCTAACTCGTCGTAAACAAAATGCCTGTAACTTGCTAAGAATTCAGGCGATTGCACGCATGTGGCAATGATCACGAGCACCCGGCGACCTTGACCAAGTTGGCCGTGCAAAGCACCATCCTCGGTGGCTCAGGCCGAAAGATACGGCGAGAAGTCTGGAAACACTTGGCAGCAGCTACCGAGTGTGTTCAGCTGGGTCTGGCACTCTGAGCCGCATTAAATTATTATTTCCCATACCATAAGTGAGACTAGACGCTTTTCCAGCAGACTGCGAATAGTCGATTTGTCAAATATTAATCAGTTACACATGAGAAAAAGTTGTAGATGATAGAATAAATCTTTTGAGGTTTTATTTATCAATTGACCCTTTAAAAATATTTCTCCATAACATCTATTTAAAGCACAAACTTAGGGCGTTGCTATTTTTACATACATCAATTTGTCAGCCTTTTTAGGTGAAGCTCCTACTGGTTTGATCGACTTGAATCGAAATTATAGTGTTTCCTGAGCATTTCATTGAGTTTGGGCCAACTTAATTACGCGAGGAATATGCACAAAGAAAACTCTAGAGCTGCGTGCTGAAGCTCAATCTAATCTAGAGACCCCGAAGTAGACCTTTTACAACTATGTTGAAGCACATTATATCAAATATATAATATATCTTATTAATTTTAACGGATGCACAAAAATTAACAATTCGAAATATACTAAATAAATGGTTATGCATTCGAACGAGTTGTGCATGGTTTATAATGGCAAAAAAAGGCTTTCTTCCTTAGTTCTGCTTAGGAAATGGTATGCAGATTGTGGATTGATATTATTTTTCAATCAGCAAAACATGCTTGCTGCGTAGTTCATATTGTCATATATTGGCCTAGCGCTTGTCAGTGCGATATCGAGTGCTTTGTTTTCCGTGTAGAGTTGATTGCTCCGAAATCATTATAAATTCCTAGCTCCAGCCAGAGCCAAAGCCCAGGGCAAGACCAATGACTTGTCAAAATACTTCTCGAATGCCAAGCCTGGGCCAAAAGAGACCCGCTCGCAGACTATGAACAGCCGAGACCGATAGAGACCGGCTCTCAGAGGGACGGGCGTGAAGGCAGAGGCGGAGTTGGCGATGGTGTCGGTGTCGGGTGCGAATATGCTAGTAAAACTTGAAAAACAAATCACGCAGCGCCGCAAATATCTGAAAATCTTGTTTGCTGTCCACAGTCCGGCAGTGGGCCTAGTTAGCTGCAACGTGAATCCCCAACGAGACATCGGAGCTGCGATTACATACATATCCACACACCGGTGCGGATGTGTGCCAATGCAATTCGTTGGGGTGGGCGGGAATTAATTGAATGTTGACTGCGGTGACTTCGTCACGACTTCTTTATTTGGAGTTTCATTGGCATCCGTACCACTCTCCGTAGTTCCCCGACGCCACACTTTGACGTCAGATGGTATGACGGCTCTTTTGCCCGCTAAACGATGTCAATCAAAGATGGCCTAATTGATCGCTAACTCAACCTGATTGCCCGTCAATATTTAAGCCATCCATTGAGTGGATAAATATTTTCGCACCTCTACTAGGCATCTTTGGCCGCTACAGTGGTACAAAATTATGTATACAGAAAGACATCATTGATTCACTTTTTATACCCGCTACCCATAGGGTAAAAGGGTATTATAACTTTGTGCCGGCAGGAAATGTATGTAACAGGTAGAAGGTGGCATCTCCGACCCTATAAAGTATATATATTCTTGATCAGCATCAACAGCCGAGACGATCTAGCCATGTCCGACTGTCCGTCTGTGTGTCTGTCTGTCTGGCCGTCTGTTCGTATGAAACACTGGATCTCAGATACTATAAGATATAGAGCTCTAATATTTTTTTCGACAGTACTTGTTATGCTTGCACGCAGATCAAGTTTGTTTCAATTTTTACCACGCCCACTTCCGCCCCCGCAAATCATCAAAAACGAAATAAAATCATCTAATTTTAAAGCTAGAGTCGAATTTTGGTATGTACATTAAGAACTATAGTCTGTGTGATTCCTGAAAATATGGTTGCGATCAGATAAAAATTGTCAAAGTTATTAAAGAAATAATTTTGTATGGCCACAAACGGCTGCTGCAGCATGCATCATTTGGCTGACCAATTAGACTAACTAAGTATTCTTATTAGTTCCTGATTGTGATAAGAGAAGAATCTTATAAGATATTCGAGAAGCAATTTTAATAAATGGTAATAATTATTAGCCGCTTTAATGCAATAATAACGCGTTTTTACACACATAGATACACGTGTGTGTATTTTTGTATGCATGTTACACTTGCATTTGCATTTGTCCGTTATGTTCAAAAATATATTAACTATTTACTATGGGCAGCGGGTATCTCACAGTCGAGCTCTCTCGACTGTAGCTTTCTTACTTGTTTTTAATGAAAATATGGAACATTTAATGTTTTAAAGAAATCAATATACTTTTGTTTCAGCTTAATTCTTAAAAGTGTATGTCTTAGATCTTAACATGAAGCTTTAGTAAAAAAAAAATAAATTTCTATTTATACTTATTAACACATTAATATGTTGCTTCTTCGAGTACACTTGACTGAGGTTTTCCTTTTGGTTTTGAATATATTTCACCATAACTAAGTATTTAGCGATTGACGCACTAGTCAATCGGTTGCTCTACATAAACTAGAGAATGAAATCCGCATTTAATTTTTCATTTCAAATTTATTATTAATTATAAATATATAAATATTATAATATATAAATATAATTATATTTTACATTTAAAACCAGTAAAGCAGTAAAAGCTTTGTGATTTAAAAAAAAAACACTCAAATTAACCTTCCAACACACTGCACCTCTTAATGTTAAATTTATTTATTTGCCATATTATCGTAAGCCAATTAGAAATTATACTGCTGTGGGTTTAATGCAGTTATAGTTATACATATATGTATGTAGTATTATAAAACAAACCAAACAAAAAAAGAATTATATCATTATTAAGGTTTATCAAACAGGTCCTTGTGAGAAAATTGCATATTTCATACAAAATTACAATATCTCGGAGTAGGTAGGTAGTGAGAGGCTAGTTTGTGTAGAAACGGGCTTGAAGGACCCAAAATTCATTTCATCTTCATGCATAAGATAATAATGTTGTTGCTTTATCTCTTATAGCCTCTAGGATCTTGTGGTTCATACGTTAAGAAGAGGAGCATCCTTCTGGCCGGTTCTTACATTTGTGATTGGCACTACTTGATATACATATGTATGTATCATTGAGTGTAAGTTAGCTATTTAATTCTCGTTTTCCAATAACAAAAGTATATTCAAAGGACAACAATAGGCGTTAATATAAAAAGTGACAACCTTTTATCTATGTATGTATGTACATATCTCCCCTAAACTCACAGCTATAGTAGCCTGAGAATCTAGTCTCATCTCGCTCTTTTGCATCTATGTATGTATGTATCATTTGTATGACATGCATGACTAGATAATGACGACCGGGGAATCATCAACGCAAAGCGTCTCTCCGTGTCTCTTCGCGTTATGGAGCAACTGTCAGGCGATATCGTGGGATTGTAAAGTACCCAGTCGATTTACGATGTGCACAATATATTTGCTCTTTAATTTATGATACTTCAATGGGGTCTGGGTTTTACGATCAACGTACGATTGCGTTTAGGCTCTAGAACGTGGCCTGCTCCCGCTTACGTAGACTCGCTAACACCTTTCTAATCGAAATACAAATTTCTACAATTTGCCCATTGAGGACTTCACATGGACCTTTTATGCCCCACAATTAACGAACAAGGATTGTAAATATTTTCTCAATTTTATTCGATCTTTCCTTTTCCACTAGAGAGGATTAGGTCACGTTTATAGCTGCTCCCAGACGGACTATAAAAAAAGTTGAATTGTATAATCCCGCGAATTTTGGGCGTACATACATATGTACATATATAATCTTTCTCCGGTCGCCAGACGTTTGCAGATTAATCGTCGGAGAATTCTCGGGCTGAGAGGCACTCATGCGTTGGCTTAGTGCAAAGTCGGCCTCTGCTCCGTCGACGGAGCCATATAATTTCATTCGCCTAATATCTGATGCAATTAAAGTAGGCCCTCATCCATTTAGCAAGACTCGCGATAAAGATAACTGCACTCAATATGTGTGACAGCTTGCTGCCGCTCGTGAGTTCACCTCCTAACGGAAAGTGAGAATGTAGCCCAGGTCTGCTTGGCATTATCTTCCTCCCCATGCGGCATTATCTGGCATTATCTATCTAGCTGTGTTGACACTTGGAATGAACATTGAGTTAGATTTTGCGCTGAGGTGCGGAGCCCCATTTATGTATGTAATTGCTTTACTCACACTGTGTTCAACAAATTTTAATAGAGTCTTATAAACACGTTTCTTCTTTTTCTTGAAATGCAAAAAAATCAAAATGAGTATAAAACATAAACCAAATAGAAAACGTAAGTGCGCAAATTTATTACACGATTTATTAAAATAAGAAAAGAAAGACGTGTTGGTCTTTAGTTCGTCTGCTATTAATATAAATTGTCTTCGGGCAGCCTTGTAGATGGATCAAGAATACAAAAAAAATTCAGAAAAAGGATGTGCAGCCTTGTTGACGGGTCAAGAATACACACAAAATTGTGATGACTATACATGAAAAGATTAATCTAAAGCTCTAATTGAGCTTAATACGTATGACATTCAAAGACCCGAATTCGCCACATCTCTCTCCCCTTACTTTGATTACAATGTAAAAGGGCGCCAAATAAAATTTATTGACTTTGTTTTCGCTTATCTCACATAGCTAGATTCTAAGAACCCACTCAAGATAGCCAGCTTAAATTATTGATAGAAATCTGGCATTGCGGAAAGCAACGAATCACTAGTCCTGCAATGATTATTATATCAGTTGATTTAATCATTTTCTGTGTCCAGGGCAGTTGCCATGGGTGATTTTTTCCAGAAAGTTATCAACTAGTCATTTATATATGCCCTGCAAATATCAGTTCAAGCCGAAAGGAAAACTGCCTTTCGGCAAAGGACTTGTGGCACATAGACCAGATCGCCATTGGAAAACCTGAAATAATTTACTTTGATTGAAAGTTGTTCTGGTGACTTTCACTGTTTTTAAAAACAAGTCAAATGTCGAAATCGAATCCCTTTGTTTCGTACTTCTGCCAACTTAATATCACTTGACACATACATAGAAAAAACACGTGAAACTTTTTAGCTGAAAAATTCAACTACTTTTTTGTTCTAGTAATAGTAATTATTTATATGTTATGACATATGTACTTATACTTCTAATATTCTTATGTTTTTAACATTAAAATACATATGTATGTATATGAGGGTTGTTCATAAATGTAATTATTAAATTTCTTCGTCTTGAAACCTACAATTTATTTGTCAATATGGGAACTTTGAGAAACACTTACATAATAAATAAACAAATAAATGTAAACTTAAACAAGTAAGAAAGCTACAGTCGAGGGAGCTTTACTGTTAGATAACCGCTACCCATAGTAAATAGTTAATATATTTTTAAACAACGGACAAATGCAAATGCAAGTGTAATATAATAATTTTTGTATGCATGTACAAAAATACACACACGTGTATCTATGTGTGTAAAAACGCGTTATTATTGCATTAAAGCGGCTAATAATTATTACCATTTATTAAAATTGCTTCTCGAATATCTTATAAGATTCTTCTCTTATCACAATCAGGAACTAATAAGAATACTTAGTTAGTCTAATTGGTCAGCCAAATCAGGCATGCTGCAGCAGCCGTTTGTGGCCATACAAAATTATTTCTTTAATAACTTTGACAATTTTTATCTGATCGCAACCATATTTTCAGGAATCACACAGACTATAGTTCTTAATGTACATACCAAAATTCGACTCTAGCTTTAAAATTAGATGATTTTATTTCGTTTTTGATGATTTGCGGGGGCGGAAGTGGGCGTGGTAAAAATTGAAACAAACTTGATCTGCGTGCAAGCATAACAAGTACTGTCGAAAAAAATATTAGAGCTCTATATCTTATAGTATCTGAGATCCAGTGTTTCATACGAACAGACGGCCAGACAGACAGACACACAGACGGACAGTCGGACATGGCTAGATCGTCTCGGCTGTTGATGCTGATCAAGAATATATGTATATACTTTATAGGGTCGGAAATGCCTCCTTCTACTTACGTGTTACATACACATCCTGCCGGCACAAAGTTATAATACCCTTCTACCCTATGGGTAGCGGGTATAAAAACAAAGAACGTGTTCCTGATAATATTGATCGCTATCGGTCTGAGATACTGAGAACTCTCCTATTACGGGATGTGATCAGACAGCAAAATAATTATATGGTAAATTGCAATTTACTTTGTACATACATATGCATGCGAACATATATGTACATATGTACATACATCTACGTAAACATGAAATTTTTGAGTACCAAATACTTTTTCTTCTGTGAGCATGATCATGGTTTATGAATATGGCTCATGATATATGTAATTGTTATGATGTTGTTATGTTGGATCGAATTACAAGCCGCAAGAGTATAGGCACTTCGGCTTCACAAGCTAACTTTCCTTCGTTTGAAACATCTAGTAAGCGTTTTTGGTAATTGTGGGCTTAATTAATTTTTAGAAACTATAAATATGAAAAAGCTGCTCTGGAAAACTTAGACTTAAATCAGTTAGACGGCTGGTACAAGGTATTCATGCATATATGCTATGCCAAATAATAATAATAATAACTAAACAAACAAAACGGTCAAACCTCCAAAAAATCTTCAGAACAATTTGGGAACAAGGTAAGGGAAAGCGGAATTACCGTTTAAGTAAAACTTTTTGGGTTTTAGGTCCAATATGTGTATAACTTTTGTGCGATGGAAGCAACTCGGATTAAGATTACAACAAACGACACGCACGAGACAACACTTTAATCGAAGTATTTCGCGTAAATTATCCACGCTTTATTGTATACTGTACGCTTTATACGAATTAAGGGACAACAAACCACACTAATTAATTGAACTCTCGCTCTCCCGAGCGCTTCGCAGCGACCTGTATTAAGCTAAAGACAAAGTAAAATAAACTGAAGACGCACACCTGAACCGCAAGCTGTGATAGCAAACAGATAAAGCAGTGAGCTGATGATCGGGGGAGAAAGGAACGAGACAGTACAGTAGGCATTCATTAGGCCAAATTCATTAAATGGGAGCATACGAGAATCTGCATACATACATATGTATGTACATACAGCCCTTGGCAGCTAATTAGAAAGACGATTATGCTTGGTGCAATTACATTAATAAAAACAAGAAAGGAAGCTAACTTCGGCTCACCGAATTAATAATAAAAAAATTTTAAAACGAAATTCGGGAATAATAATAAGTAGCAAATCTCAAAATTGATGAAAATATGTATGTTGAGAAACAGGGAAGTTATGATTTTTTTCTTTTATTTCCCTGATTGTTCCTATGGCATCTATAGGATATAGATGTCCGACTTTCATGAAATTAAAACCGAAATTCAGAAATAATATTAAGTGATTATATATAAAATTTTAAAATATGTTGAAAACTGACATAGTTACCTTTTTTTCCGATTGTTTCCATGGCAGCTACATACATATGTATATTATATGATATAGTAGTCCGATCCGGCCCGTTCCGACTTATGTACGAGTGAGAGTATATAGAAGACTTACTACAAAGTTTCATTTAGATAGCTTTAAAACTGAGGGACTAATTTTCGTATAATCGACTCCTGATTAATAATATATGTATGTATATACTTTATAGAGTCGGTATTTTTTCTGAAATTATAAATCTCTGCAACGGTATAAAGATCGATTTTTATTGTGGAAATATGCCTACCCGTTCTAGAAATAATATTTCTGAAATATCATTCAATAATAAAAAAGCAAGATTTAAAAAATATCGTTTAACGTTTTTGTAAAAAAAAAAATAAGTTTCATGAATAAATCGAAAATGGCACCGTGCCAACTAAGAGGAACTAAAGGAAGAAACTTATTTTTGGCCAAGACCAAGTCAAGTATGAGTCCTTTAAAAAGCTTTAAAGATCCTAAAATTTCATCTTTTTCTGTATAGAACTTATCCAAATTGCATAAATCTTATATATTTTGACAAAAGCTATGATTCAAAAAAGTAATCACTGCAATATGTACAAAATAAAGGTATAAGCGCAAACCATTTAATACCTCGTAACTGAAAAAACACTCACTGTGTCAAAAATTTATTCTAAACAAATTCTTAGAAACTGTAAAATTAAGAACTATTATAATTAAGATTCGCAATATCTAAATGTGCTAAATTTCCATTGGACTATGTATAAGAAGGATATATGTATGTAATAAGGATATACAAACAGGAATGTATGTAATAACAAGGATAGAGTGTGTTAAATATAATAAATATTGTGAATATCATAAAAGCGCTAATGGACATAAAGTTATCTACAGTAATTACAATTAGACTAACTAACTTTCAATATACTATTTAATTTTGCATTGTAGTATTATTTTATGTAAAACTTTAAGGTATGCCCCTTTTTATGCAAGTACGTTTTAATTGATAAGGCTCTATCAGCTCTATCAGTATAATTCGTTTAAGTCAAGTATATCAGAAATGCGGGGATTCCGCCAATGCAATGGGAGTTTCCTAGTGCGACCGGCCACGCTCCATGGAAAACAGGTTAAGGCTGTCACGTGCCGCCGCATACTGCAACCTACCAAGTCCGCTTCAATAAAATCTCTGTGAAAAATTACCCTCCTAAAACATGTTCGTGCTAGGTTGGGTCGAGAAGGTCTGGAGTTTTGTATTAACATTCAAAATTAGTCATTTACCCTTAACAATAGAAATAATTACATTTGGCTTTAAGTATTTCCATTTTTTAATTATTAATTAATTATCATTAATGTTTAAAGTCCGATCTTCATATGTATTTCAATTTCTTAACGTTATTGACAAAGATGATACAAACTGAATAATAATTAATAATTTAGTCCGTTTATAAACAACTAAAGAGTCTTTTGCTTTGCTAAAATTACGTTCATTAGCAAGCAATTTAAGGAACTAAATTATTTTTCACTCAAGCCCGCTAATAAACCCCAATCAACACCCTTTTCGACAGTCCATTTAGCAATACTTAAAATAACCAAAGCAAAATGGGCTCGATATCAGCCGTGCCCATCCCACAAAAATAATTACAGTGCTAATGAATCTTACATGCCTTCCGTTTCACGCATTAATATCTTTTGAATTTATTTTGCCCTGAAGTGATTTCCAGACATCATTGTGCATATTTTAATCAACAAAGCCTTTCGTTTTAATCAACAATTTGCCAAAGAACTTTCAAACAACGAAAATTGCGTTGCCATAAGCATAGAAACTATGGAAAATTATGCATCTCGAGTCGGCCTCATTCAAGGAAGAACAACCATTCAAAAGTATGTAACAAGCGATTAGCTCCCCATCTAATTTCCTTTGCAATTTCTTCTCTTTAGACACAAATTTTTGCGCTGTTGCCGCCTAATATTTCGCTGCGCTCAGCCGTTGAATGTATTTTCCAGAATGAACTTGCCTTGGCAATTATACCAACGAATGCTCTTGTACATATGTACATTTCCTACTACCTAATTTGGTAGATTGAAGCCAATACCGTAAATATGTATGAATGTACTATGTAAACACATTTAGACTCAAAGCACACATATGTATTATCCGATTCATTCTACTTTCACATTTCGATGTTTTGCTATTTGTACCCACGGGGCGCGATGCGGAAACGTCTTTATATTTATCGTACAAATGCATACATTAAGTAGCCCCACACTAAGTCTAAAATGAATGTAAGCTCACACTTTTACATGCTGCTGGGCTAGTCAGTAATTAACGAGATCATTTAAACCGCCTGACGGTCGTTTGACGGTGATTTGCGTTCTAAACCGACGTCAATGAACAAATTTTTTAAGCACCTGCAAGAGCGTAGAATAGAATAGATAAAAGGGAAGTACATATACATATCATCTGGCCTCCTTAGAAAAACTTTTAATTAAAAGGTTTCACCAAATGCAAATAAAAGTTATAATAACCTGTAAGGGTATAAAAATACTCGGTTTTATTTTCGTAATGTATATTGTTTTTAAATAAAGAAAATAAGGTCAAGTTACATGCATTATTTCTAACAATGCATCTAGGCCCTTGAAAGAAGCATTTCAACTTTTAGTCTTTCAGTTAAAAATTATAAAAATATACACCGCAAGCTCTTAGAAGGCTTAAAAGACTCCACCCCAGTGACTTACCTTCCCGTTTTATTTAGCTATAGTTAAAATAATAGCATTAGCAAATTATGTAAATATGTGTAAATAATTGTACATAACTTTTCGTCCAAAATATATAAATGCATTTATTTTTATTTCTCATGATCCACTTTAGAGATATAGTGATCAACGCATAGTGTCTTCGGGATGACGATAATAAATAATATTAATATTAAATAACTTTTAATACCCTTCAAAGTTATTATAATAACTCTCTTAGTTCATTTAATCACTTCACTTTTAGCCCTTCTTACTATGTAAGTGAAACCTATAGCCAACACTCAAAATTAAACGATATATTATTCAATCTTCCTAGAATTTCGTAAAAAAGGGGAAAACCGGAATTAATCTAAGTATCTTATATGTAAGATTTTGAAATACATACATACATATGCCCATATGTGTGCCTATGATTTATTGGGCTTCAAAACTCTGCAATTAAATTGTTAACATCCCATAAACTCATTAAAATCAGTGGCAGTTTTGCGGGGCTCAAACTAGTTTAATACTAGTTTAAAGCAGTGTAATTTCGGTCCGTATTCTATATGGAGTACCTACTCTAGCCTGCTCCAAAACGAAGTGAAGTGATCTCTCGCTGCTGGCTCGCTCTTCGATTTTGCACACCAATAAGTCCGTCGACGTGGAAAAGACAAAACGAGATCTTTGGGATCGTATCGGAACTACAAAAAACGACGACCGAATGCGGCAAACGCTAACTATGAACTCAAGTGGGCCTTAGACATAAGTCCACAAAGCTGGCATCGATCGGTATCGCGAGGCACTGAGAACCCAATGAATGAATGCGCAGTTCATAAGCGAGCAAGACAATCAGATATCAGCCTCAACAACTATAGTAACAATACTTGGCTCACCTTCGCAATTATTAAGCACAGCACCGTATCTAAACTGATACAACTCCCAAGCACCGGAATGAATTGAGCTAGATCGGTTTCTTAGCGTAATTCGGTGTTTTTAATATATATGTATCTACAGCTAGTCAGTCCAGTGTACAATTTAGTTAAATGCCGAACTGGCCGCGCTGCTTGGAGCTACCCGGATGCACATCGTCCTCTCCGGATTTGGTGCTCTGCTGGTAGATCAGGCCGTCTACACCCGGAATTGTATTGCAGCCGACGCAGGCGTGTAGGGTCTCATGGATAAATATGTCGCAGTCGGTGCAGAAGAATTGTTTGCAAAAACTGCACTTGAAGACGATTTTGTCGACGACAGGTCCGAGGGCCTTGGCACACGCGTAGCAGTCTCTGAGGCCGCCGTCGCGGTCGTGATCGGAAGAGCCCGCCGACGCCGGCATAGACTCAAATGGCAGCTCCTCAAAGTTAGGCACTGGGAACAAATGGTGGTACGATCGGGCAAGGTGCGGCGCCGAGACTAGAGTAAGGCCACAGGACTGGCACTCCACCGGCAGTTCGCAGTACTTGCTATTGCACTGCGGGCAATGGTGGCCAGTGGTGCTAAGCTCAGTGGGCTCCTCCAGGTTCTCTATGTGGCACATGCACATGGACAGTGGGGCGTCCTTGCCCTCCACCTCGCTTTTGGTGTGCGGGAAACCCATCCTTATGAGCGAATTGTGCTGCGTTTTTGCGGCGGGCGGGGGATCCACCTGTGACATCAGCTGATCTCTAAAGTGGGCATCATCTAACACAGCACCGAATGTGCCCATCGTTTGCTGGGTGAGGTAGCGGGCAACGCGGATCTCCGCGGACAACGAGATGACTGAGCAACGTATCCCCTCATTTTTCAGCTCGTCGATGGTGAGATTGATATCCACTGGATCACAGGTAGTCAGGGAGCCAATGATGACAACGATCTCTCGCGACGCGTGTGGAGGAACAACCTTAAGAGTTTTTAACGCCAGATCCAAGCCGTTCTGAAGTGATGGTTCGCTGGTCAGGGAGACGTTCGCCAAACTGAAATAAAATTACTCTTAATTTTACAGTTACAAATGTCTACCTTTGTCCACCAACCTTTCCAACGCTTTTAGATGCACGCGCGAGGTTCCTGTGAGGTCTGTCACCTTTTCGGCCCGCTTCGCCTTGAGAGCGATAATGCCGAGCTGACTGATTGGGTTCTGGTCGAAGAACTCTTCGATAAACACCTCCAGCAGCTTGACGGTACAGCGCAATCGCGTGGGCTTTAGGTCCGGCACACTCATGGACTCGGAGCAGTCAAGCACTATGAAAAGGTGGCGCATCATGCCCAGGCGGTTTTGCTTCGCCTTTTGCGCCAGCCGCTGGCGCTTGGCCTTCTGAATGATCTCTGCGATGGCTCCATCCAGCAGTCCATCCTCATCATCCTTGATGGCTTCCCTAAAATTTTGAAAGTTGAGTTGAGACGTTGCACCACAAGTAGCCTACACTTACCATGTTTTCTCATAGCCCGTTTCCCAGCGGTACTCCTTCTGATCTTCATGCTCATCTTCGGCCATTCTGCTCTTCTGTTATCTGGAATTCCTATTTTTTTTATCTTTAATAAGTTAATTTTGCTAATGAAATGCACCGCAAAATAAAAAGTGTTTACACACCAGGGCATGGAATGGTCTGTGAACAAGGTTGCCAGATTAATAACAAAAACAATTTTGTTAAACTTTTCGAAAAAATAAATATTATCTTATATGTTAGGCCTACAGTTTAACATTACTAATATATATGCTTAAATAGTATTTGTTTTTATTTTTTTGGGACGCCTTAGGCAGCGTAAAGTTACCATATCGCTGAGCATTATCACCACGGTTTTTGATTGGCTTACAAAGTGCACCGCCACACGGGCGAACGAAATATAGCGCTACACTCCCAATCCAGACATTTAAGTTATGTAACAACATACAAATTTTTGATGTACGTGAAATATTTCTTACAAACATAGGGCATAAGTAAAACTTGCAAGACAAAAGTCGTAAAAATTATTTCCAGTCAAAACCCCCAATGTGCGTTATGTTATATAACGCATAGAAAAAAATGCACACAAATGTCTTGCTATATATATCGCGCTTATGATACAAAGCGCACACAAATGTCGAGCTAGCCGGAACCAAATCATCACTGGCCCGATTTTTGTGCTGTCGAACGAATTTGCGTTTGGCATTCAGAGTTCGCGCGTACAATTGTGAATAAGAGCGTGTTGAAGAATCGAAAAAACAGTTAAATTAAAACAATTACTTGAAAACAATATTATTTTTGTTTTTGTAAGAGAAACTGTTTATGAAGGTGCGTTCAATGCAGTGTGGTTTAGTTAATAATTTTGTTTCTGTGTGAAAGACGACACAGCGCGAAGTACTGGCATTTGTGGTGGCTATGTACAGGTTTTAGCGGGCAACAGAAAATTGTAGAAAATAGTTGAGGGTTTAAAATTGTTAGTTAGTGTAAATTACTGCAATGCTATTATTATTATTATTCGTATTAAATAGTTTACTCGCCGCGAAATACATAGTCTCCGCTAACATTTGTATTTGTAAAATGTGCATACATTGTTCATAAATAATTACATTAATAGTTGTACAAATGTATGAATGATGTACTTAACGCCTTAAGACGCTATGTGATTAGTTGGTCTGTTTTTAAATGGGTTATTTTATGTTGTATTATTATTATTATTTTTTTTGCCATTTATGTGCCGCTTCAGATGTGTGAGGAATTTCACCACCTTGGTTCAAGTTATTGCAAACACACCACGGCACTGTACTTTTTTCTGGGCATGTAGACTATTTGAAATGGAAAGCCAAAACAGAAACGCTCGTCTTAAATACATATGTATCTAAATTAAATCCACAGAGGGTTAGGCGCTGGTCTCGAATATAATGTTGGCACAGGAGATTGCACCGACGGAGATTGGCAAACACGCAAACATAATCAAAGGTGAGTGTGGGCGGAAAATTAAGGAGTAAACATAGTGTACATTTTGTTGCCCTCAGCTGCACAGGAAGAACTGGCTAATATGGACGTCCTTGTGTGTGGACGTTGTCTGAGAGCTTACAACTTTGTCGAGGAATTCCAGGCGCACAAGGAGGACGCTTGCGAGAAGGAGAATGCCAACATGAAGGAGTCAATTGACACAAAGCCGACCATCTGGGCATTCACACTCTGGAAGGCCACGCAACAACACTTACGGAAGGATGCTAACTCTGGAAACTCCTGGGCCCTGTACCAGCACTGGGTAAAGTTGGATGAGAGCGTTCGCGAGCCGTGGATCGTAGCCGGAAAGACAATACAGTCCTTTGGCAAGATTGCTCACGGACAGCTCCAGGATATGCCAGTGCGCATTACCAAGACTGTTGTCAATCCCAACAACAACAACACCTCTAATAGCAACAAAAACACGAGCGTGTCCCCCGTTAAAAGTAATAAAATAAAAACAATGGAATAGAACCGCCTGATTTAGATTTAATTAAACATTGCACTCTTTTTCATTTCCAGAGTCGCCTTCCGGAAAGCTGCCAACGTTGGCTAATCAACTGAAGGACACGGAAAACGAACGACCGAAGTCGAAGCCGGGAACGCCTACGCCAACTCTTGGTGGCGCTGTCAAGCCAAACAACCGTATTGCCATTCGCATAGATTCCAAGACTGAGCAGCGTACAGAAGAACCCGTGGAGAAGATAGTTGCCAAGCGTTTTAATCCCCGTCGCAAGACTCACGAGTATTTGGTGAAGTGGGTGGATCGCTCGCACCACGAAAACACTTGGGAGGTTATGGCCAATCTTGAGAGAGTCCCTTACTTTCTGCAGATGTTCGAAAAACAATTAGCGCGCCAGAAACTTACAAGAGAAAAGGGGCTTGATGCTTTGAAACGCTTGCAAACGCCTGGTACATCCTCAAAATCGGATGCTCCTGCCCCACTAAGCCCAGTCTCAGCTCCAACACAGATATCGCCAACTTCGCGTCCCTCCCGCACTTCTAAAACAAAGGCGATGGACTCATTTAAGCAGTGGGTCAATGAAACTGGCGGTGGCGATGGTTCTACTTCTCCATCCTCAGGAAACGATGATGAATCCGCAACTGAACAAGAATGGCCCCCGGCGACTGCGCCAAGCGGAGGAAAGCGTAAGCTCGACCACACAGACTCCAGCTTGGAGGGAAGTGGGCTTAACGATTCAATGGAACTTGAGGACCTCGAGGAGGATTTGCCCTCGCACACCGTGAAGCGTTTAAAAAACGGAGGAAGCTCCGTGCAGTTGAACAAGCCAAGAGTTCAGCCCACGGAAAAGCAGCAAACTAAAATCAATGGCAACTCAACCGTCGTTAACGCGTCCGTCTCTGAGCAAAAGATAGGTGAGATTATCTACACAGACGACAGCACCAGCTCTGGAATGTTTCGCAAGCCCGAGATGCCCAACACTCTTCAACTGGTAATTAATGCCAATGATGTTCCAGAGAAGCAACTATTTACTAACGATCTTCGTCCCCCGTTCCAGAAAAAAGAGAAAACAGAGTGTCCTGTACGTTATCTTTCCCGCTCTGAGGTGGCCAGCAACACAAGAGGAGTTTTTCGGGTGGATAATACGGAGACGGCGCACGCACCTGCTGCGCCTGCAGGGTTGCCTCAGAAGACTAGTTCCCTCCCCGTGAGCGGTGGTATTACTAAGCGCTTACCCGTTGCCCGGCCAACAAATTCCCCCATTACAGTGGGACAACGTCAGCAGGTGCTACGAGCCCCTGGACAGGGCCCGACGGCGATCCAGCGAAGGCCTGTTGTGGGCGGAACGCCACAGGTGCGACAAAACCAGCAGATGACGCCAGCCCGGGCTCATCCAGGTGGTCGAGTCCTGGCGCGCGCTGGAACACCAGCGCAACGTCAACAGCAACAAGGTGGCAAGGCAGTAACTCCCGAACAAAAGATCCTTCAGCTTTCTAAGTCGGGTGATCTAAAAGTCACGCGAAAGGTTGTCACTCGGGAGGAGATGATAGCACAACGTGCTGCCCAGGCCCGACAGCAGCGGCAAGTGCAGGCCCAGCAGCAGCAACAAATGCAGAAAATGTCCGCAGCCCGTCAGAGGTTAGCTCCCAAAGTAAACATGCAGCCGATACCACTTCAGATGGAGATAGAGGAGGAAATTCAACAGCACCAGGCTCAACTGTGCCCGATTACTGGAAAGCTAATAGGCCAAGAGGAGACCCAGCTACAAATGGAGCAGGAACAGCAGCAGGAGCAGCAGCGTGAGCAGTTAGAGGCCGCGGCTCAGGCGCTATTGGGAGACCAATCAGTTCTTACTAATGAAGATGGATCGGCTTTACTGGTGCGTGGCGAGGACGGTACCGTATACCAAGTTGCCGGGAAAAATGCGGAGGGCCAGACTATACTGGTGACCCAAGGTCCGGATGGCGAGCAACAGTTTGCTTATGTCGCAGCGGCTGAAGGGGATGATCAGGATGTACTCTCTTTAGATCATGCGGTAGCCGAGGCCGTGCAGTCTGGCGAACAGGTTGAATCGCATGGAGCGGCAGGAGCAGCAGCAGACGAGCAGATTCTTGTGTCTATGACAGAGGAGGAGCTGGCGCAACACCAGGCGACAGCGCTCCAGCATGCAGAGGCATCTTCTACTGGGACAGGAACACCAGCTACGGCCCAGATTCATATAACAACATCGGATAGCGATGGCACGGAAGCCCAGATACCAGCCGAAGTAGTCCAGGCGGACCTCCCTTCACCCGGTAAGTTAAAATAAATATGAAAATTAACATAATAAGATAGAAAATACATTTTGATATTATTTGCAGGTGGCACCCGTCGCGTCGTTTTGCTGCTACAGGACGGCACTTTTATGATGACTGAGATGCACGAGGAACAGTTCAAGACTCTTAATATCCCGACGTAAAGATATGTTAATATATATATAGCTCTAGGCGATTACTATACTTTAAGTGGATAATATTGAAGACACTTGGCTGTTGTTGGGTCAATGGTACCACCTTCAGTTTAGCGTAACCTAAGTAACACACTAGACCGCAATCGGGACCGTTCTGGTAGTTGAGTATATTCGAGATTACAGAGCTGTTCTTCTAGCCAAACGAACGAGTGGGTTGGAGGCTATTCGGGCTAAATAAATGCTGGGAGTATATTAAACCCTAAACGCTCGTCAATCAATGCATATAAACGGTTTTCCTGCTTTGAAATCGTATGCGTGTTTGCATAAATAAATAACACAATTCATAGTAATTATAAGAAGTAATTAAAGTAAAAACGTCAATAGTTCAATGTTGTAAGAATTGTGCGGGGTGGCGTTTTCAAATTAAGAATTAAGAAATGATAAACCATTCATGTAACTAAAGTTTCAAATAGAAAGAAATTGTAAATTATTTAAGTACTTTTAATCTAAAGAGAACAAAATTTCTATATTTATTCTTTTAAATCAAATATGCCAGTTCGCAAATACCATTTTGCTCCATTCACAGTTGCAAAATTGTGAAGCTTGCTCTTTGATCGTATTACTTTGATACTCTTTACTTTTGTTCTTATCGAACAAACTCAAAACTTTAATTTCTTTTCATTTGCACTCAAGCGCTCAGTAAAACGAAAGAAAATGTGCGATTGACCGATTGAAATAAGAGTGTGTGAACGGTTTATCTTTGACCCAGCTCAATGGGTCCCGTATAAGATTTATTTTGTGTGAAAATTTGAGCATTTCCTTGAATCATACCGATTTTTTATAGGCATATACATATACATATATACACGTAGACCTTACAAGAAGCATCAACATTTATTGCAAATCAAACTCAAGAAGCCCCATCACCGGAGCTGCTAAAGTAGGAAACTATAATAAATCGAATAAAATGAATGAATAGAGTAATAACTCATCTTCCAAATTTTTGGAACTTTGCAATGAAAAAGCCCACGGTCTCGAACCTATCTCCTTCGGTGGGTCCGGGTCCGAACCGCTGCACCAACCGTGACTTAGATTTATCCAAATCGGGAAGTGAGAATCCAGAACCGCCCCAGCGTGGTGTTGCATCTACCAATCTTAGCTCGGGGAACTTCTGTAGCGCCCAAGCTACTATGCACTCGCACTCTGCCTCCGTAACGGTGCAGGTGCTGTAGACAAGAATACCATCTGGACGCAGGAGCTCGACTGCCTGCGCGAACAAACGCCGCTGGACATGAGGATAGGACTGCAGTACCTTGGCCCGTTTGATGTTGCTAGACAACTGTGGCCGATTGCCAAGGCCACTGCAAGGGGCGTCCAACAATACGCGATCGAAACTGGCCCTAGGAAAAGGCGGCTCGGAGAGTATACTGGGTGCTGGTGTATGATCTACGGCTACTGCCTTTGTTGAGTCGAACACGTGTATCGTAATGCTTTGGTAACTGCTTAACTTAGGTATCATGCTGCGCACACGGCTCGCCGAGCTATCTAAAGCCACCACAGAACCGTGGTCGTTCATCATCTCGGCTATGTGGGATGTTTTATTACCGGGTGCCGCGCACATGTCCAACACGCGTTCGCCAGGCTGGGGAGCCAGAACACGAACGCATACAATGGAGGGCAGATTCTGCAATAGGATGTCGGGACTGCTCAAATCTCCTAGCGCGGGTACTCCACTGACGTTTGACTGCATCTCAACGGCTACGCCGGTTGCGGGCTTGTCACTGTTGTTAAAAAGCTGGTATCGCTGCATCAAAGTCCTGCCTTGCCCCACGAAAATCTTTTGGGAACTGTCAAAGCGCGCGGTTGATCCACGCTTACATTTTCCAGATAAATCTGCGAAAACGTTGACCATTTCATTGAGCTGAGTGTTGGATTCCATCGCAAGGACACCGGGGGCGTATATATGGGCCCCACGAAGAAGAGCAGCTCCGCAGGTGGCGTCCACAATAACCTCCCTAAGGTGTGAATCAGGAGGGATATTCTGGATGCTCGCCGAAGCATCCAATGGGTCTATGCATAATACTTCCGTCAGATTGCTCAGGGCGTATACCCTTGGAGCCTGTTGGCCATAGATAGCTGCCAGTTTTTCCACAAGCGTTCGCCTGCATTCTTCGATGCAGATGCGGCGAGTGTTTACCCTGTACGTGGTGATCCGGGGAGTTAGGCATAGCCATTCGAGAAGTGGAGCAAGGCCGGCAGACTAGACAAAATAGGCACGGTTTAAAGAAGCAGGTGTTGTGCAGAACATTTTTGCGTGTTAAGTGCTTACATTTATTTTCAGGATTTCTCCTTCCAACCCCGGATTTCCTAGAAACGGAGACTTCGGGTAACGCATTTCGGCAGTGCTGCTACTTTAGCAATTTAGTGGCTAGATCCAGCAACTTGAAAAACTTTTTCATACATATGTAGTTATAGTTTTTACTTATACATTTTGGCAGTTATTTTGTACTTTTAGGTAATGTTCAAAAAATCATCCGATAAAAAACTAATTAAGTCTAATGCAACATAAGACTCCGCCACCATAAAAAAATATACAATAATAGATCCAAAAAGAAAGGGAATCAAGCCTATGCATTTATTTAATTGAACAATTTAATTTGCTTAAATTTTCTTAGTCAATTTCCAAATAAATTGTAGCTTTTCTAGAAAGGATTTTAACGTCGGTTGTCAGTTTGTACCTGATAGTTTTCACAACTTCGTTATTTTTTCAATAAAACCAAATAATTACACCAAAAATTAAGATTGACGGAACAAAATTTTTAAGCGAAAACTTTATATTACAAATAAATAAAAGAGCAAGATGAACTTGTTAGTTTATCGCTCGGTTGGATAATAAGATCCACACATTTTGTTGCCAGTAGCAAATGAGAACCAACGCTCAAAACAGATATTTCCTTTAATTAAAATTAGCATTGCGTTTGCCTAGTAAAAATCGCTATTCGCGAAACTTTCGCTTGAGTGTTGCCAACTTTTGTTTTGAAATCTCCCAAGTCTCCACCAAAAAAAAAGTTGATTTTATCAAAGAATAAGTTTCTTTTTTAACTAATTTTAATATATAAAAGGAAAGGTTAAAAAAATTTGGGCTATGAATTTTTCAAGTAATGGAATTAAAAAAAGCCAGACAGCGGGAATAAAAAGCTAATATAGCAACATTGCAGTGGACAAGACGTGGCAGCATTTCACATCTTATTCACCATACCACCGCAAGCTATATCTGTCTCTCTCTTGCCCATGGTCGGTGAAGCGGTGCCTGCGCTCATCTCTATCGGCAGTTTATGGTGGTGAGTTTGCAGTTTTCTTAACGGCATAGTATTCTCGGTCAAGTTTTATTTTGCTCTGTGATTTTCAACATTTCCAAGCAGAAATTTTTTAAATTTCCGCTCAAATACGTGTGCATTTGATTCAAGTACTTGGTGCGTATATGTGTTCAAGAGAATCGAAGGCTAATATCAACAAGCATGTTTATTCTGGCTTTAAGAGCTTGTCCGCAGCAATGTGGACGAAGTTTGTGTTTGTATTGGTGTGGGACAACGCACACTTGCGACGGTTTTTGTGGGGAATAGTGTTGCAGTGTTGAAAATGTCTAAAATGTATCGTCAGCGTATAGCTTTTTTCTATTTTAATATCACAAAATATTTCATACTCCATTATATCAATGAATTTTTGACAAAGATATGAATAGCATGCCTTATAAAAATCATTACTTTTCAAACCTCTGGGTTCGGAAAGGGAAGTATTTATCGGCTATCGCACGAACCTGCAATCGATAGGCTTTTCTTCATTATCTTTCTCTTCGCAATTCGGTGTGTGGTGTGTTTGGTAGCAGAGAAAATTTAATCAAAGAAAATTTTAATAAAGAAGCTCAATTAGTCAGTGAACAGAGTAAAGTGTTGTTAAACAAATTATACAATACCCCCTTCATAGATTCTCCATTAATAGTAATTAAGCTTGTCTTAATTTCGACAAAACAAGCCCCAGCCGCTTGCATTTCACCAACCTGGAAGGGAGAAAAAAAGCATACGTCACTCACACAGACACAGGCAAACCACGTATAGCAATTGTCCGATCGGAATCTGGGGTCAGTTAAAAACGCAATATATGGGCCAAGAGCATTTGCCGCAATGGGTGGCCATAGCCTGGAATCGGTTTTAAGTCGACGACCTAATTATTGATACAGACAATCCATTTTAGTTGCCCTGGCTCCTCATCTTGATGTAGTAGGCAACTCTATACGGCTGTGACAGTGGGTGTGTGCGTACGGAGGGTGTTGGTGTGTTGGTGCGATTGCTCCGGTTCCCTCGCAGCAGCTTGGCAAATAAAAGTTGCTACGTGTAGTTTTCGGCTGCTGCCAGCTAAACTATTACCGCTCCAGTGCAGGTAGAAGCTTCGGCTGCGTCCTTCTAGACGTAGGACATCGAAATTTGCGATGGATTCATTGTTGACCCTTCATTTGCGCATTATGTTTCGTTGGCAACGCTTTTCCTTTGCTTCGCCTGCTGCTAGCGGCGGCGTAGTTATAACGGCTGTGGGGCGGTGGCATCGTCTTTCTTTTCCGATTAAATCTAATAGCATGCAGGCTGCAAATTCGAACCTACTGGCAAATTTGAGCTCTGACTCACTGCAGAATTTAAAATTTACTCTCCCCGCCCCGCCCCACTGAAATCAGTAAGTTCCTAAACATGTATGCCGCCTAAGCGCTTTCCGGATCGCACGTTTCTTGAATGGATCAACGGGGGTGTGGTGGACGCTCATCGCCGTCACCGCCATATACTATAAATCGATATCTTATCAGTCTGAAGCAAGCAGAGTACTGAGCAGAATGTATTGCACACATCCTCCCCGCATTAGGCTAATAATTAAGCAAATTAATTACATAAACAACTTTTGCGACGAGCTCCTAATACAGTTTAGCTCGTTAAATATCTGAAAAACAGAGTACTATTGCATTAAACTAAGTGATATTTCGTAAGCCTATTTCGATTTACCATATTTTTCCGGTTTTCACTGTGACTCAGCTGTGATGACTACCAACACGTCAGAGTCGCTGTCGACATCAGCTATCGTGGACGAAGCACTGCCGACGTTAGATCCACGCAATCTCAAACAATAATCAGAATCTCAAACACCTTTGATATTCATGTCATTTACCAGGTTTACGTAGAAGTGGGCCTGATCTAATGCTACAAAAAAAAAAAAAAAAATAATTCGCGACTGTAACCCATCACTTTTGTTCGGTTTCTTTCAGATTCTACTGGTCCAAGCACATAAATCCGGGTGTGCATAGTTCAATCGGTACTACAGAAACTCGGATTTGAACTTGTTAATAATTCCAGCCAGTCAGTCTAACAGCAAAGCAAGCAAATCCGAGATCCAACTTCCATCTCCTCCTGAGCATCCGAAAGACAGCAGCAGCCGCTATGGGAAATGTATTTGCAAACTTATTTAAAGGCCTCTTCGGCAAAAAGGAAATGAGAATATTGATGGTCGGTTTGGATGCCGCTGGTAAAACCACAATTCTGTACAAACTCAAATTAGGCGAAATTGTTACAACGATACCTACCATTGGTGAGTAAATGTGAATGTGATTGTGGTGCAGCATTTTCTTCCTATTTTAAAGCAGATTCTCATATATATCGTGATTTTTCCTTGCAGGTTTCAATGTGGAGACTGTAGAATACAAGAATATTAGCTTTACAGTGTGGGATGTGGGCGGCCAAGACAAAATTCGTCCCCTGTGGAGGCACTACTTCCAGAATACACAAGTAAGTGGCTTTAAGTAGCTTAAAAAACACCAGGCAATTCAGAATGATGTTAAAAACTTGTAATGAGTATCATTGTGATTATTCAAAGTTTATTTTGTTTCAAGACGGGACTGAATTGCGATCATAGAAACACCTTTCGTTAAGCGACAATTGAACAGATTAAGTAACCGTCCTTATGGCTTCTTGCAGGGTCTTATCTTCGTCGTTGACAGCAATGACCGAGAACGTATTGGAGAAGCGAGAGAGGAGTTGATGCGTATGCTGGCGGAGGATGAGCTAAGGGATGCAGTTTTACTAATCTTCGCTAACAAACAGGTAATACTAAGGCCCATGCCACCGCATATTGCACTTGCATTAATTTAATTGTTTTACACTTGTTACCAATAGCGAAAAACAAATTCTAAAACAAAGCTCTACCCTTTTTTTCCTGCAGGATCTGCCACAAGCAATGAACGCAGCTGAAATAACTGACAAGCTCGGCTTGCACTCACTCAGAAACCGCAACTGGTACATTCAGGCGACGTGTGCAACTAGCGGTGATGGGCTCTACGAGGGGCTCGACTGGTTGTCTAATCAGTTAAAGAATGCCAATCGCTAATTAATTACACTACAAATACAATAGAAACCACAACAATTTCAATATATTAATATGATTTCAAGGAAGCCGGAAGTGGCAACAACCAGCGAACACCAACAGCAAACCAATCCGAAACCGTGGCTGAGGAACATCAAAAAGACGGCATCATAAGTAATTACTGCAATTACAAAAACATCAGCAACAACACCAACACCAACAACAAGAGCAGCAGCATCTTTGCATAACTTAAAAGGACGCCACCTGTCCGTATTTCCAAACAAGATACTGAACTGTTTATTGTGTACCGTGCAAAAGCAAAACTTTTGCAAACAACATATAAAGAACGCTATATAATTTAATTTAAATTCATACATAATTATTGGATGTTTAAAAACAAAATGAGTAAAAGAGAATCCCCCCAACCAATCACAAGAAGAAGAAAACTAAAGTATATGGTATAAACAATGTCTTTTTAAGTTATTTTTCTCCTTCCTCAACAAACCCCCCGCCCCTCATCAATATGTCTTTCTTTTTAATTTTATAAATATAAAAGTAATATTAATGAGAAAAACGAAACTGTAATTGTAATTGCTCTTTAAAAATACAACAAACCCTTTTAATTTTTAACACTTTCGTTTCGTGACGTCGCTTGGCCAAGCAAAATAAAAAGAAATTTATGCATATATATAAAACCATATAAAAAAGGACAGTACTACTTGAGAGGTAATTCAAAATAAAAATTAAATACTAATTGAAAATTGTCTGACTGGCGTTTTTTCCAAAGCAGATAAAAAAGTCCGCCACGGATTCATCGATTGTCGATAGAGCTGCCGTTGCCCACAGTTGGCCTATCGGTTATGCAACACTGGCACATCGCCGTTATTGACGTTGCACTACACTGGTCCACGACCAATTAATGCTCGTTTCGTGAAAATTTTTATTTAATAAAATATCCTGATATATTAAATAAAATAACATTCCAGAATGTCCGCGAAGCAAAATTCTAAGAAGTTCAAGTGGGCTCTCGACTTCACCGTCAGGTAACGACTAGTGTGCAATAGGATAGAATCGGTATCCTCTGATACATATGTATGTATGTACTTTTATTTTCGGTGCAGCAAAAACGCTGACATGCCCTCGCCGTTGGGATACAATCCCTCTGCTCTAGTTAACCAGTGCGAGGTGGTGCGTGACCAGCGACTGGTTATTAAGAAGTCGTGGGATCTCGCCCTTGGGCCGCTGAAGAATGTGAGTACACCTTTGACCTGGACATCAGCATTCAGGAGACCTAACCTTTGGATTCCTCGCAGATACCCATGAACCTGTTCATTATGTACATGTCCGGCAACTCGATTTCAATTTTTCCCATTATGATGGTGGGCATGATGCTGATACGCCCCATTAAGGCTATGTTCACGACACAGGTGACATCAAAGATGGCCGAGGGCGCCCAGGGTACGGGTCAGCGCATAGTCTACTTCCTCGGAAACCTGGCCAACGTGGCTCTGGCCCTGTACAAGTGTCATAGCATGGGCTTACTGCCCACACACGCCTCCGACTGGCTGGCCTTTGTCCAGCCGCAGACGCGCCTTGAATATTACGGCGGAGGGATATCTTTCGTCTAGTTATTACTTGAGCAACACAATTTTATTTGATTATAGATACATTTATTTAAACAGAACGTTTTGTATTATTGCACTTGTCAGTCCTTCATTATCTTCTTAGCCTCCTTTTTAATGTCGTCTGCTAGTTGTTCGGGGAGTGATCTGTGAATTGTTGATTTATTAATTACATGTGTTATTCTTATAACAAAAAAGATATTACACGATGACCACGAAACTAGTTAATAAAGCAACTATAAATATACAGTGAAAATCCGTGCACCGTGCGCATGTAGGTCCAAATGTAGTATGACTCTAAATTTTATGGTAGTCGTACACCAATTTCTTCGAGAGTTACATAGAGATTTGATACTATTTTCCAGCAATTTTCGGTTCTGATCCTGCCGATTGGTATCTACAAACTAAAACAATTCCTAGCAGTTCAAAGAAAAAATGCATTAAATGCACCCAAGTTTAGTGAACACTATTCAATTTTTGCCAAATTTGCCATTGGGAGCTAGTTCTTCTGTATGTAGAATCGAACAAATATATCAACATTTCATATAGAAATGATTAAACCCTTGCGTGGATACGAAAACAAAAGTTCGACAGAGCTTGATTCCATTCCGGCCTTTAACTGAAATATTAATTGACACACCTAATAAGTGGTTACTCTTGTATAATTTGTAACTTCTTAAAGTAACTCGAAAGATTTATTTTGAATTTAGTGACGCTGCTTCCCATGTAAAACAAAACTACCAAATGTTAATTACTTTTTCTTGGTTTGGTCCATCAGCTCCTTCACTTTCTCATTGAGTCGCTCCATCAATTTTTGTGGGTCGTCTACGCGTGGGACCTATGTAATACAACGAATTTATTTGTAAATGCGATACCTAAGGATGTCGCTCTGCTGCAAGATGTTGCTCACCTCATAGTTCTGTGAAACGTAGATGCCCGTGTAGACTCCGGCGCCAAACGTCAGCTGCAAGGTAGGAAAGATCGATTATTATGGTGGGTAACGAAGTATATTCAGAGGAACGGTAGACGCTGAGGACTGTAGGCTGACCGTAGAAAAGCTCAGTATGCGCTTGAATGTCCAAAATGGTCTTTTTGGGCAGCACGGCTGAGGCTCCTTTAATTCCGCCGGGCAGCAGGTGTTGGCCGAGCGGTTCTGCCCGGCAGCCCTGAGTCTCAATATGTTTGCCCCAAGTCCGAGGAGTTTCATTCTGGCTTACAGTTAAACGTTAAATAAAAACTACTGATTTGGTGAGCTTAGTGTTTGGGAACTCTTTGTACAAAGCCCTCTGACACGACGCGAATTTCAATGAGCAGCTGATTTGTTTTGTTTTCAAACAGTTGGGGCTTGCTGGGCGGCTTATATAACCCTAAACTCTGTGTCACACGGCCTATCAAACAAATTGTTTGGCCAAGGAGCCAGCAGCGTCATCGCCGCAAAAAGCGGTCCAAGGCAAGCGAAGGCGGATGTACTTATGTATGTATGTATGTATGTATGGGTGCATGCATGATGTTGCCAATACTTTCATTCCTTTGGGCGACTGGAGATCGCAGTGGAGACCAGAGTAAACCAGCCGATGAACTTACCAGAAACTTGAGCATTGTTGAATAGTTAAAAGTTCCTTTGTCACCCGCACCCGCCAGCGTAAGATTTTTTACTGAGCGAAAGTTGGAAATGGACAAAAGAGACGCGGGAGCGTTCGAGCGATAGCCTGACAACAGCTGACGGCGCACTGAGATTCTCTCTCGCTCTTTTCGCGAGGGTTAGATAATCGGTGAAAGATATGATAACTGCTTAAACTGGAGCTTCAGATAACAGAATTTCGATCTTATTTGCACCTTCACCTCGAAATTTCGCAGTTAACAGCTTGTAATACGGACGGATAATGCGGAAAATGGCACCAACACAAAGGCCACGAAATAGACGATGAAGTAGAAAACAGCCAAAAATAAAACTGGTTGTCTTGCCTGTGGACGGATCCGGGGAACGGGTTGGCAAACCTTAAATACATATTTATGTTTAGTAGCTCAGCTGTTTCTCGTATATTTAGAAAAGACGTTAATCAACACTGTTACCCAAATGTCTTATTGATGGACGAAATACAATTTATTTTCAAATTAAAGCTATTTGTGTGCAAAGTTAACGACAATTGCATTGCACTCTCCACAAGGGTGGCTTCTAATCTACAACTTATGGCTAATACTCCAACGAAATCCGATCATGCAAGAACCGCGGGGCGCGTTTTAAGGTAGACAAACATCACCAGAAAGGCCGCCAACACACCAACCGCTGGAAGCACTACGGTGCGGATTTTGGCCTGGATCTCCAAGTTGTCCAGCTTGCGCTCCTGCTTCTGCTTCCGCGTCTCCTTGACCTTACCCTTTAGTTGGCGCATTTTCGGGCAAGCTTAAGCTATGTTCTATGTGATGACGTGGGTAGTCTGGTGCGTAGGGAGGGATGTGCCAGCTCTTTCTCACGTTCAACAAGTAGTTTCTCGATGCCGAAGAAGAAGAGGCAGAACCCAAGAAAGTGGGTTGTTTGCATTGTTGTCGGTTTAGCTTAATTTTGGTTATTTCTGGCCTATTTAAAAATAGAAAAGCTTATGACTAGCTTTAAAAAATAGCTTCTTTTAATATTCATGTAACATAACACCAAAAAATACTACATTCGTGAAATCAACAATTAATTATAAATTTTAATTTAAAAGTCACTATCTTACCTCTTTCTAACTGTAACGATAAACTAGACGATTAACTTGTTAATAATTTTCTCCTCCAAAACCCAAAATAAATTTACGCAGATAACGTAATTTGACTACCGTTAACCCAGTCAAATAAAGTTTATTCGTTACTCAATAAATTGTTATAAAAAAGTATGAAGTATTAGAATATATTAATTGAAGTTCTTATTAAAAGCTATTAGCTGTATAAAATTATATAAATGAAAAATCAAATTGCACAGTCTAAAGTGCTCTTCAGGATAAAAAAAAAACAAAATACGGACTTCAGATAATCAATATAAATACAAATTATAGTAACAAAATAAGCAACAAGAGCCAGAGGGCGCATATTTCTCTTTCTTTCTTAAAAAATTATTTTAAACAAATTTATTTTTGATTTAACGAATGTTACTTTAGCTATTTTCCCACAACAGTGCAACTGTTAAGAATAGTATCCAGACAGTAAAACGTTTCGCAGCGGAAAAAATGTTTAATCTTTTCAAGTGTGGCCGCTGACTTTACTACCTGTTTGCATTTTTGGCAGGTAAATGATGCGGGCATACATGCTTAATTACAATATTTTTAAAATGTCGATAAAGAAATGAAAATTAAGATGAAAACTACTATTGCTATGGTAGTAATTATTGCCGTAATGGATGAGGAAGATTCTCAACCAAATAGGAAGCCATATAAGTATTGGGTGAGCCCATACAGACAGATATATTTATGTATGTATGTACATATGTACGTATTGTGTACATAATTTTATATCAATAATATACATTCATACCATTATCTTTTGTTTGTTTTATAGTTCGTAAATCTGCACCAAACTCCTGTGATGTTTTTGAGCGATGAGGAAACGGTCCTCCATTTTTTGTCTGTTTTATCAAATTTGCCATTATTTTTTGCAACCACCCGGGTGGTGCATCCCCCACGCCCTCGGGAAATACTAAATACACTTTTCTAGTATATTTGTTTTTGTGTCAGGATACCGACCTTTAAAAACGCCGCTGACGAACAACCGTTCTCAACTAACTGTCTGGATACTATGCTTAATTTTATATATATATGTATGTAGGTAGTAAATGTACAAATTGAATAAATTTAACATATATTTTATATTATTATATTAATAAAAAATTGATATATGTGCAAACCTGTTTAAATGTCAAAAAGAATTTAATAAAACTACAATAAAATAAATAATTACTATAATATCAAATCGATTGCTTTACTTTCCAGAAACGTCCTCGGATACCGCGCTACGTGTATAGAGCGTTATCCTGTTGAAAGACAAAATCTCCGGGATGATACTCTTCAGAAAATGGTACTAGCTCACTTTCCAACAGATTCGTATAAATAAAAATAAAATTTATAAAATTTATTAAAATGTATTATAAATAGATGTATAGACTCTATATCATAGTCCGTCAAGCTCGACTATATATGTATGTATATACATATATACCCTTGCATTATATACCCTTGTATTAAAAATATCAATCACAGGTTTGCGACACTGACCCTATAAAATATATATATTCTTGATCAGGATCAATCGCCGAGTCGATCTAGAAATGTTCATCTGTGCGTTTCTAGCTGCAATAGGAATAATCAGAAAATTAAAAAAAAAAATTAACTTTGTCAGTTTTTAACATACATATTTTCATCAAATTTGAGATTTAGTCATATTTTATTATTCTAAATGTGTTTTTAATTTTATGAAAATCGAACCACTATATCTATCATAAAGCTGCCATAGGAAAAATAAAGAAAATAAGTGAATAACCCAAAATTTGATTAATTTTGGAAATTTGCCACTCTTTATTATTTCGGAATTTTGCGTATAATTTGTATACCCTTGCAGGGTATTATAATTTTAGTCAGAAGTACATATATTCTTGATCACGATCAACAGCCGAGTCAATCTAGCCATGTCCGTCTGTCCATCTGTCCATCTGTCCTTCTGTCCGTCTGTCCGTCTGTCCGTTTCTACGCAAACTAGTCCCTCAGTTTTAAAGCTATCTGAATGAAACTTTGCAGTTAGTCTTCTATATACTCT
>VNJN01006313.1:0-21380 GCA_008042485.1 Drosophila mayri
GGATTGACACCGGGACCCGGATCTTCGACACGGGGGCCCTTATTGACCCGTGCACGCCCTCGAGCTGCATTGATGCTTCGCTAGCGGCGTGTTTCCGTCTGCCCACTACTAGTGTGGGGGACGAACAGGTCTGTTTGGCCACCGTGGGATCAAAAACCGACGAGAGCGTGCGGCTGGACGTCATGTTGAAAATCGAGCCTCACGTCCGCGTTCGTACACCGTTCCGAGAGCTGAGCGATGCAGTGCGTGCCCACTTCCGAGGCATCACTCTGGCTGACGAACGGTTCTATTTGCCAGCCACGATTTCCGTCGTTCTGGGCGCGGACATGTATCCGCGCATCATTCAGCCGGGCTTCCTGAAGATTCAGGACGGGCTACCGGTGGCCCAAAGCACAATTTTTTGATGGGTCGTGTCTGGAGCCTGCCACCAGCCGTAACAACGTGGGACCAATTGCAACCCGAGTGATTGCAAGGGGGGCGGGATGTTTAGGTGAGGGGCCGCCTGTGCCGCCTTGGCTCACTAGAACTTAAGAGCGCACCCGCGCTCGCCCCTCTTTTTGTGCTCAGGGCCTCGGGTCCGCCGTCGCTGCTCCCGCTCTCGTGCTTGGCCTTCCGCCGCTCGGGCCCGCTCCCATACTGTTAAACTGAGCTTATCGGTCGGGAGCGCAGCCGTTATGTTAAGCTAAGTTAGTTACATGTATGACGTTGAATAAACCGCTTGCGACTGCCCATTAAAATACCACGACGCCCCCGACTTACTCACTTAGAAAATCACAGACTGACCCCTTTTTTAAGTGAGGATCGTGGGTGAGCGTCCTTTGTAGACGAGAAGTGTAGGGTTTTGCCGATACGAGACCAACACCCTTTCTCAATTCCTCCATCCCTTTTTTAAGTGAGGATCTTGGGTGCCCGCCCAAGTGCGCTTCAGGATCGTTGCGGTGCGGTAACGAGATCGCTACGAGAACGGGATCGTTCCGGAGCGCCCTTTTCCCCCGTCCCTTTTTAAGTGAGGGTCATGTGGAAAGTACACGTGCGGTCCATGATATCATATCCTTTTCGGAGCCTTTGTACAATTGATTTCTCAAGTACTTTTGCATGCTCTGACCCTTATTAATTACATCTTTTTACCCTTCCCTATTGACAGGTTGGACAACTAACCCTAATTAATTGCATTTTATTAAAGCACTTAAATTTTAACAGCTATCCCATTAATTGCATTATTTTTACTTTTTGTCGACATGAAAGGTCCCGAAACTGAGGTTTTTATATTACTGATAGATTTAACAAATTAGAAACTTAACAGGGTTTAATAAAACATGTTCTAATTTCTAGGTGTTAGTTAAGCTACATTTTTTTTTTTTATTTTATTTTATTTTTTACTCTTTACGCATATGCATAAACACCAATATGAACACAAAAAGTGTCAGCATAATTGTTGCATGCGGACCTCACATGTATTTGGACTCAAGTATGTGCATTTACTCTCGCGCTTCAGCTTAAACGAGCATAGCTACATAAATAAGATATACATAGCACTTTCTTCGCTGCCGGCTGTTGGCAGCATAGTTACAATGTGTTACATTGTATTCGTTTACAAATTACATAAATATTTCAATATTATTATTCCTGTTTTTATTTTTTTACTCCACCGCTTGGGAGTTGTTTGCTATAACCTGCATCTCAGCGGTTCATAGCTCTCATCGCTCTTGTGACTTCTGCTGTTCAAATTCTAACTCTTTCGCTCTTTTGTTCTCTTTCCCTCTCTTTAATTTTTTGGTAATCTTCAGTCCTATTTTTAATGAAAGCTCGCTTATTTTCGATGTTCAACATGTTGAGGCAGTATATTCACCAGGTTCCGATGAAATACCGGGCTCTGTTCTTAGGTATTGCTCCGAGGCGCTGTGTTATCCCCTTCTTAAATTCTTCTAAAGATAAGATATCTTTAGAATCCTCAGAATTTCCCCTTATTTGGAGGGAATAATTTGTTATTCCTCTCCACAAAAAATGTAGCAAATCGATTGCTACTAACTATAGAGGGATCTCTAAGTTATCGGCAATCCCTGAACTTTTCGAGAATGCAATCATTTCACACTAGCAACATCTATGTAGATCCATCATCTCTCTATATCAGCATGGTTTTATGAGGCGAAGATCAATTACGACCATCTACTGGAACTTATCTCTTTCGTTATTAGCTGCATTCAACAAAACTTTTAAACCGATTACATGGACTTTAGTAACTCTGTTAATCATTCTTTTCTGGTTAGGAAACTTGATTCAATGGGGTTTCCCAGTGATCTTCTTAAGTGGATTTCGAGATATCTTAGTGACAGGATCCAAGAGGTTAGGTTCAGAAACGTTCTATTCAATAGCCTCAGGGTCACATCTGGCGTCCCACAGATAACCACCTGGGACCACTTCTTTATCAATGACTTGCCGCAGGTTCTAACCAAATACAGAGTATTCATGTATGCTGATGAGGTTAAACTTTGCTTGCAGTATAGGGACTGTTCATGATAATCAGACCTACAATCGAATCACGATAACTTCAAAGCTAACGATTTCAACAGCTCTAAATGTAAGCTAATGATATTTTCACGCTTCACTCCCCTATTAACCCTTATATGCTAAACGACTGCACTTTTGAAAGAATTAGTCTTGTTGACAATTTGGGTGTCCGTCTAGATCCTAAACATCTCAGAACAGGAACTCGATTCTCAATATGTAACGAAGACATTCTTTACTTGGATTGTGGTTCGTGTGTCGTGAGTCCTCAATTCTGAGTCCATAGTACCCGCATTGAATCTGTCCAAAAGAACTTTTTCCTTTTCGCCCTTTTGTGGCCTATCCTGGGATGCTAACATAAGATTACCGTCTTACTCTAGGAGACTTATCGTAATTCATTTACCTTCTTTAGCTTACTATAGGACGATGCTTGGCGTCGGTTTTTACATAATCTTATTAACGGTGATGTGGAGAGCCCTCCCTGCTAGGTCAGCTCAATTTCCATGTTCCGCCTCTTACATATACAACTTTTATTCCGTTAGTAGTTAACCACTGTAGGCGTGAGTTTGAAGTACATTAACCGTTTAGGGTTTTATGTTCTGAATACAATCGCCATCTTAGTAGTATATAAGGCTGTAAAGAACCTCTGGCCAGGATAATGCTCAGCTGTGTCCAGGAAAGGTCATACAAGAAATTTTTATGTTGGGACAATGGAATTACTTTGGAAATTTTGCAGGTTAGAGTGGCCCTAACCACAATTGCGGCTTTGGCGGGCGTGGTGGCGCTTTTTCCTTTTCGTTATGAATTGGCATTGACCCTTAACAGGTGGGAAGGGTGTCGACTAAATAAAGGGATTTTAACATTTAAATAATCTTGTAGTCCACAAAAATTCCCTTAGGTGTTCAATTCCGTCCTTTTTTTCTACCTGGCATTATTAATATATCCCGTACTGCTTCATTTATTCGAAATATTTCGTTTTAGTTGTATAGGCTTCAAAAGTCATGTATACCCACATATATCCTCACTTATTACAACAAGATCATTATGTAACTATGTATATACAACTCAAAACTCAACTTAACTTAAAAAAAACTTAGCTTTAATTAGAATATAAGAAGACAAGAACCGTACGCATGTACCCAAATTAAATCCTCTTTTGTAAAACGCAATTTTTGGATAAATTTCTTTTTACTCGACTAAGGCGTTTAAGTAAGTAAGACGACAATAATGTTGTAGCTGAAGGGACACAGAAGTCTCATTTGAAACCATTTGAAACCATAGTAAGCTGTTCTTATGTAATTACGGAATGTAAGTGCGGAATTTTTCAAACATAATAGGAAAGCTTTCATTGGAACACCTGCATGTCGTGAAGGGGTACCAAGAGTGGACATTTTTTAGTAATTCAAGTTAGAGAAAAAGTTCTGCTGATAATTTATTTTCTCGAGAAGTTTTCATTACTAAGATAAAAAAAAGAAACGAAAAAATTAACTGTTAAATCTTTGAAACTGAAAAAAAAAAAAAAAAAATTATAATGAATGAAAATAGCTTACCCGCATTTAACTTAACCATGAGTTGCAAAAAAATAATACAAAATGTTGATGGTACTGACACGATTCAATTGCAAGACCTAATAACACAAATAGACACTGTCATTCCAAAAGAAGTCTGTTTGGTTTTATCTATATATATGAAATTGTTCATTAAAAACTAAGAACAACTCATAGCAAAAAACAATTAAATGAAAAAAACAATTAAATGACCCTTTTAACATTTTTTACCATTCAAATCTAATAACACTAAACTGATTTGCTAAGATTTATTTTGGCCACAAACATGCACCCATTTTCTTCCAGTGGCAAAAAAATCATAATCATTTAACCATTTAATCAATCAATGCTATTTGTAGTCAAAATTTAGTCCTCGAAATGATAAAGATTAAATTTATTTTAATATTGGATATTTCAATAAATTCTATTTTTTATCGATTTTAGAAAATCTCTTCCTTTTTCTTATAGCGTCAAAAAAACACTGATCTAAGTCAACTAGCAATTAGATTATTGATTATTATTATTAATTATTTTAAGGATTCATATAGTAGTTTTTCCGAAGGTCTAGGTTAATTCTAAAAAAATTACATGAGCCTAAAGTCGGAATAATAATTTTTTTTCTTTTCTTTAAATATGTACATATGTTGTTCAGTGCCATGTGAACATGACCGAACGTTTTGGGGACAGGGTGGTGGGAATGGAACATATGTAGATTTGAGTCCGGAAGAAAAGTTACATACAATTATTTACACATATTTACATAATTTGCTAATGTTAATATTTTCACTATAGCTAAATAAAACGGGAAGGCAAGTCGCTGGGGTGGAGTCTCTTAAGCCTTTTGAAAGACTGGCTGACCAGCCTGCTAGTCAGAGAATTTGGGTGCACCATAAGCCTGTCCGAATACCGTCTGCTATGTAGGTTTATAAGATCGCCCACAGGGATCAGGCGTTAGTCATTTGAGATGGCCTGATTGGACACGTATCAGAGAAGTCCGGATGCCCGTCTACTCGCAAACTGTTCAGCTGATGCTTGGATGCAGTGCCCTATACTTGGATCGCGTTCGCCCAGGTTGGCGATTGCTTTGAGCAGCAAAGCCTTAGTCGACAGCTGGAGGCTTTGCGAGTCGAGGATCCAGTCGAGCTGGCGAACGAACTGTGCTCTGATTGCCGTGACGTGAGTGTGCCAAATTAGACGGTGATATAAGTATACACCCAAGTAGCAGTGGGAGGTGGCGTTACGGATGGCGTCGCCGTTAAAGGTATGGCCGATATCGATCATAAGTCGTAAGGAGAAAGTGACACATGCCGACTTGCTGCACTTTATGGCTATGTTCCATTGTTTGGTCCAGCGCTCCATCGCACGCAGCCAGTCCTCAACTGCAGCCGATGCTACCATCTGAGATGTGTGGGACGCAAGCAGGGCCGTGTCGTCCGCGTAAGTTGCCAGAAGCATACGGGCGTCAGTAGTGGGGGAAAGAACTGACATATCACTTGTGTACAAGGTATATAGAAATAGACCAAGTACACTTCCTTGGGGCACTCCTGCGTGAATGTGCGCCAAGCTGGATCGGGAGTCCCTTACTGCTACTTCGAAGGCTCGATCAGCAATGAAGGATTTCAGAATGGCGAAGTAAGGTGCAGGGAGGAGTTCCTTAATTTTTTGAAGGAGGCCCTCGTGCCACACCTTATCAAAGGCTTATTTTACGTCCAGGAAGACGCCTACAGGGTGCAATTTATTCTCGAGTCCGTAGGTGATGTGGTTGACCAGGCGATCGACCTGTTCTGGGCAGCCATGCGATTTTCTAAAACCGAATTGATGTTGAGGTATATGTCCTTCTACTTGTGGGAGTTCAAACTCGACTAAGTCGAATCCGCTGGAATACTTTCGACAATGTGGATAGCAGGCTGATTGGGTGGTAGGAGTCGATTTGAGTCGGTGGCTTGTTTGGCTTTGGGATCATGATGATTCGAGCTTGCTTCCACTGCCTAGGGAAATGTCATAGGCTCAGCATGGCGTTGTAAATTTTTACCAGAGCTAGCACTCCTGTGCGTAAAAGAGCCTTAGCCGCTCGATTGTCGATGCCATCGGGCCCAGGGGTCTTTTTAAGATTAAGCGCCTTTAGTTGTAACGTGACTTCTTATGGAGTGGTATGTCTAATAGGGCGCAATGGCTGGATTGGAACGCTTAAGAAATTTGCAACTTCGTCGCGATGTGAGGTGCGGGTGCGAAGGTGCGGGATCACCTGGCACGATGAACTGCCTTCTAAGGTGCCTTTTATGATCTAATAGTGTCCTTGCCTCCAATGTTAGTATAGGCGCAGAGCTGAGCGTCCGACCTCTGGCTCACGTTCTGTTAGTGCCCCACCAGCTGTGTTTGGCATTCCAATCGTCTGCAGCAAGAAATTTAACTCCGAGTTGGGAGAGAAGCGTCGTGAAATCTACTTCTGTCCACCTGATAGCACCAAAGCTACGTTAAACCTCCCTCTTGTTGACGATAGCTCAATGGAGATGTGCTCAATTGAATGTGCTTTTCCGAGATGGTGAAAGAGAATTGATGGGAAACGGCCTTGACGACTTGGCGCCCCCATATCCCTGGTCGTGACATTTGCTTTAGAACTTAGTCCACTGGGGTTCCAGGAGGCTACTTTAAGCACACCCATTGTGTAGAGGAGAGAGGGAGGGACGCGTCTGCAGGATTGCTTGTATTAGTGTCTCTACCAGAGACATCATTGTGTCAAGCCTCATGAATAGCTGTTCTAGTTTAGCATCCAGAGAGGCAATTGCGGTGGAATGAGTTGGAGGGGGAGTATTTTCCATATCTTTCCGAGGGTGCATGCGTTGTGCAGTGAGCTGGTTCCTCTTGACTACACTAGAAAAAAATTCTTTACCAACGTTGGGTGAAAGATGGCTTGGAGAAGATGTGTTCGATTCTACGGCGGTAATAGTCTTCAAATGGTGGTTCTTTTTAAATGCGACTTGCAGGTATTTGCGGCATCCTCTGAAGTTTGCCGCGTGGGAGTCGTCGCAGTGAAAGCATCACCTAGGGTCGTCTTTTCCAAGTTTGCACTCCTGGGTAAGGTGGTTTTCTCATTCACTGCAAATATGATGCCGTGTACAGTAACCCTTTATATGTCCATATTCCTGACATCTGTGGTTCTGTACAGGATCGGATTGCTTGCGAGCCTTCTCCCAAGTCACTCTGCAGACAGCAGATATGTTTTTAAGATGCTTGTTACTGTCGGCCTTAATGTCCACAAACCTCAGCTGTGTTGCCTTGTTACGAGGGGTAAATATGCGTATAACGCAGTGACCTTCTGCAAGCAGGCACTCAATAATGTCCTCCGAAGGGACTTCATGGTGAAAAGGGTCGGTCTTCAGGTAGCTGGTGGTCGTATTCCTTTCACGAAAGTGACTAGCTACGAGCCTGTAGGCATCGGAGGAGATGCACTGAATGGCGCAATCACCTGAGTTCAGCGCTTTGATGAAGTAATTGTTTCCAATAAAAGCACCTAGCTCATTGCAGAATTCAGAGCAGCTGACAACATCGGGAACCATAATCTTTGGGAACTTGGAAGATCGTGCGGCTTGCGGCGGAGCTGAATGGACTGGTGCTGGACCTGGACTGTGGGATGTTCCCGGCTGCAAAGTCGCGTCGTTTTCCTTGCGACGCAGTTTGCCGCGGCTAGTGAAGAAGAACTCGGCGATTTGCAGAATTACCAGAATAGCTTCTCTTCTTTTGGCTGACCTTAGGGGAGAGAACGGCGCCTGCTCTCTTTTTTGCGGCTCCTTTATTTGTCTATGCTGACTTCCTGCCATGCTGGGGTGGAGTTGCATGATGACGTACTGGCAGGAGCAGGAACATGCCTCGTACTGGATGCCGCAGAACACATTCTGCCATTCAAGCTTGTTGTGAACGTCAATGAAGATGAGACAAGTTGAAATGCAGCTTGTGGGAGCCCATCTGGTTGTACTGCGAGCGTTTGAGTCGTCCATCAAACCAGCTCGCAGGCTAGCTCTTAGTTCGCTCTGGTCCTTATCCCGATCCAATCCCTTCTCCTCCTTCTCCACGTTTCAGTAATTGTGTATGTTAACTCTTGCTGATTGTATTTAAATTTGAATTTATAAATTTATATATGTATATATATATTTTTTTTTTGCAATTTTTGACTTCCTGTCACTTCCTTTAGTGTGGCCAGAATGCTAGAATAATAATTCATTCAAAACATACACGTGCATTGAACTAACCGACTGCGCTCCTGCACTCTCTCTCTGACTCTGTGTACTATGATAATTAAATTGCTGCTGATTTTGATTTATTTTTAAAATTTAAAAATTTAAAACTTAAATTAATATTAAACTTAACGTAACTTTTATTTTCCAAGTGAACGGTCGTGTTTTTTTTCCTGCGTTCTCGTTTTTGTGTAATATCTTTACGTTAAAACCACCGGGGTTTACCTAAAACTTTTACTTAGTGTTCTTTATAGTTCCCGTTCACTTCGCGTGCGTATGCAGCTATGTTAATCTATTAAACCCTTTTTATTTTAACTTTTTAATTGTGCTGCCAGTGTTTGCTCTTTTATCTTTTTTTGCATTTCCTCTTCGCACCTATTCCGTTTAGCCGTTGTTGCTCTCTCCCGACAGCTAAAAGTTTACCTCAGTTCGCTCACTCTGACGCTCCCCTGGTCTTTATCGCTACAACTCTCTCGGTGCAGCTGCACTTCTCTTTTCATATCTGTCGCCCCCTCATCCTATTGTAACAAGTACAGTGGTAAGTTTGTAATAATGTGTTCTTATATTATCTGCTACTGTTGCGATGCCTGTCGTGACAATGAAAAGGATATGACGTGTTTTATGCGGCAAACCAAGGGCAGTTTTAAGGACCTGTTATCGAGTTTCAACAAAACTCATAACATCTTCTTAGCGCTTGATAAGCCATTTAATAGCCTTACGCTATTAAATAAGTCTCCAAGGCGCAAAAAAACTGCAACAGCCGCCTTTGACAAAGCCCTCGACCTCAGAAATGAATCCTAGAATTCTGAGATCAAGTGTTAGGAATGAGTCGGTATCCGATGGTGCTATCGGATTAAACGTTCCACCAATAATTTCCTTTTCATCTCCTCTGGGATCGCAAATTTCAACCCCCCCACCCCCGTAAATTTATCCACCGGGAACTACTAGCCGATACGGGAACGCCAGGCCTCAGCCTGTCTTACCACAAGCCCTCATTGCTATTCCCTACGAAACAGATATTTGTTTCGCGGCTCTCCCCTGGTCAAACATCTGAAGATGTTATTGCCTTTATACGAGGCAAAGTCAGAGCTGAAAATTTAAAATTAAAAGTGGAAAAATTAAAATTTTCTTATGCTAGGGATATTTCATCTTTTAAAATAAAAATTCCAAATTATTTTTTTGGCCTGGGTATGTTGTGGTCAAAACATATGAAGCTAAGAAAATTAAACAGCCTGCGGGTATTACTCTTCCAAGCCCGATCTGACCACAGTGCCCCCTACATCCTCCAACTCTGTCCAAAAAACCCAAATACTTTTCTGTTAATCTCCTATCAGTATGCAAGAGGCTTGCTTAGAAAGGTGCATGAACTATATATTGATAGTTTTGCATTCGCCTCCGACGTTATTGTGTTCACAGAGACGTGGTTAAAGCCGGAGATTCTTAGCTCCATAGTTTACCCTGCTGCGTTTACGATTTATCGGCTAGATCAGCATGTCAGGCGCGGGGGGTCCTCATAGCGGTCAACTCCACTCTCACGTCTGAATTATTATTTTTCAAGGAATGCAACGAAGTTGAATTCCTTTGTGCGAAGCTATTATTTAATGGTCAATTTGTTTTTATAACATGTTCCTACATTCCTCCATTGTCGGAACTTCCTATTTTTTGGAACCACCTTTTAGAGATCATTTAGTAGTCTTGGGTGAATTTAATACTCCTAGGGCTTATTGGTCCCTAAGTAGCTGCTCTAATACACTTCAATCCTCAACATAGCACGATTTATTGCTGGCTTGTTCGACATTTCGCTGTCCCAAGTCAACCATGAACGAAACTCCTTAGAGCTCTTGCTGGATCTTTGTTTTGTCTCAGATCCGGCGAGTGTCAATTTAATGAGGGTTGCGCCGCTGACGCAACCTGAAGATCCCTATCGTCCTACTTTTGATGTGACAGTCGATTCTGGTGCTGATATACAGGAAATATCTAATAGACCAGCCAAAAGAGTTTACTGCTTTCGTAAGTCTGACTTCGATCGGCTGAATAATTTTATTTCTGACTTTAACTGGTCTGATCTATACATGTGCACTCACATGGCTGATGCCGTGGACTTTTTTTTACAATGCGATGAACTCATTCTTCTCTAAATGTGTTCCGTTATACTATTCTTCTATCTCAAATAAACTACCATGGTTTACTAAGGAATTGAGTCACTTGAGTATTGTGCCGATGCCCTGTGCTCGGCCCTCTTGAAATTGTTTACCTTATCCTTAGAAACCTCGCACTTTCCTTTTATTTGGAAGGAATCATTTATTAGTCCACAAAAAAGGTAACAAATCGGACGCCAATAACTATAGCAGAATCTTTAAGCTTTCGGCTATACCTAGCCTTTTCGAAAACATTATTACTCCATAGTTGCAGCACCAGTAAATCAGTAATTTCTCCATGTCAGCATGGATTTAGTAAGCGAAGATCAACAACTACTAACCTTCTGGAGCTCACTTCCTTTATTATAAGTTGTTTCCAGAATAATCTTCAAACGGATGTAATTTATACTGACTTCAGTAAAGCATTTAATTCAGTTAATCATTTCCTTCTCCTCAGGAAACTTGACTTAATGGGATTTCCAAGGTATCTTCTTAGGTGGATCTTTAGTTATCTAACTGGTAGGACGCAAAAAGTCCTGTTAAAAAACAATTTATCAAATGTCGCCTCAGGTGTCCCGAAAGGGAGCCAAATGGGTCACTTATTGTATACGTTTTTTATTAATGATCTGCCCGAAGTTTCGACAAATTCTAGAGTACTCATGTACGCTGATGATGTCAAGCTTTGTGTGCAATACAAGGACGTCGCTTACCAGTCTGATTTACAAATTGATCTTGATAGCTTCCAAACCTGGTGCCGCATAAATCTACTAAACTTAAATGGCTCTAAATGCAAACTAATGACATTCTCTCCTGTCGTTCCGAAGCTTGTAATTAACACGCTTAACTGCTGCTCTCAGTAAAGGATTAACTCAGTTAATGACTTGGGGGTCCGCCTTGATCATGGTGCATGGTGAATGGTGAATAAAGACATGGTGAATAAAGCCAGGGGTATGCTGGAACTTATTAAATGGTGGTCGAATGAATTCGAGGACCCCTATGTAACTAAAACTTTATACATTTCATTAGTTCGTCCTATCTTAGACTATGGATCTTGCGTTTGGAGTCCCCAAAATGGGGTCCACAGTAAACGAATTGAATCGGTCCAAAAGAACGTTTTGCTTTTCGCTTTACGCGGCTTAAACTGGGATGCTGAACAGAAATTACCTTCATATTATAGTAGACTTCTGCTAATTAACTTAACCTCCTCAGCCAATCGTAGAACTATGCTAGGCATTAGCTTTATTTATAACCTGATTCATGGTGATGTGGAAAGTACTGACTTGTTAGGGCAGCTTAATTTCCACTAGATCTTATATACCCTGAGTCTTGCGCCATTGTAGAACCTCTTATAGACTGCATGAACCCTTTAGAGTACTGTGTGCAAGTTATAACGGCTTGTATTCGGTAATCCCACATGTTGATATTCTTCCTAAAATAAAAACCACAGTACTTACCTACTTATATCGCAAGCATGCAGGCAGCTCTCTGGTAGTTTATTTCCCCGTACTCTTTTTTATGTTTTCCATCGCGTCTACTAATCCTAACCCTAACAGGCATAAGGGCCACTTGAGTGTACTAACCGTAGTCCAAGAAAATCATATCAACATACACACACAAATAAACCCCGTCAAAGCGTTCAAGTCGCTGGGTTTTGGGAAAGTGGAAGGGGGAGTCATCATATATAAAACTGAAAACTGATTTTCAAGATGATTAGGTTGTGGCAGATTATTCTTCCTTTTTAAGAAAAATAATACTCATATATGTCAATTAACAACAATAAATTTTATGGAGTGAATTATGATACTGAAAGGAATATATATGGAAGTTTTCCCGAAGCTCTATGTGAATTCTAAAAACTAACTTTTGCCTAACTAAATTATCCACCGCAAGAAAAGCTGCGGGCACCTTGCTAGTAAAAAATAAATTTTTATGTTTATGCAGGCCAGTGCTCCATAGCCATGAAGACATATCTATGTGGCAAAGTTTTAAACATGTTATTTTGAATAACTTCGGTGAAAATGATAAAAGCGATGTCTTAATGGATATGTTAAACTTGTGTCGAGCAATAGGGTACACAATCGGATACTAATCCATAGCGATAATACGTACCCAACCGAATTGTACTTCGTGTCTTTAAAGACAACTTGCCTGAACCTACAATAAAATTAATATTTGCAAGAAACCTACAATCGGTAGATGATGCATTCCTATAAAATCACTAAAGATGCTCGGCACCAAATGTATACATTTTACGGGTCAATACGAAACAATAACAGGTACAAATATCAGAACTAATTTTAGTAATGATAACTAAAACGTAAACAAACCATTCTCTATACAACGTAATTCAGATAAATCGCTGACCACATCGTCAAACATGAAAATCAAGGTACTGAGGGTACGCTTAGCGTAAATAATAAAAGGCAATCGAATTACAAACCGGCTTCTAATTCTGCTCGACTGTCGACTAATATTCGAAATGTGCAAATCTATGAGCAAAACAGACGGTGTTTTGAGCCAATGCATTGCAATGGTATATCTTGTAAAACAACTCAAGGTCAAAAAACACGAAAAATGATAATGCAGCGAAGGGAATTTGCAGCATTAATACTTAGCATTTGTCAATGTTAAACTGCGAAAAGAAAATAATAAACTGATTATAGTCCAAAAATGCTTAATCTTAAAGAAAACCCGCTTAGGAAAATGTTGTTCTTAGTTTGAAGGTATTATGACACAGCAATGAAGTTTCATTCAGGACAGAGACAATATATTTTATTATGTTTTATATGTTATATATGTTTATATATGTTTTATTTTGCTCGGATTTCTTTTGTAATGTGACTACGGTCACACCGATTGTAAAACATCAACGGTTAACAAAAATGTCAAAAAGAATTTTTACTGAAGAAATTACAGACTATTCAATTGAAAGTGTGAAATGACTACATTTAAAACTATAAAAGTCCAAAGTACAAGGTCATGAAACTGAAATTGACCTATCGACATCAATTTGCGGAGGACCTTAATGCAATGTTTGATCCACCAGTTCCTTTTTATATCTGATACCGATAGGGTAGAAGGGTATTATAACTTTGTGCCGGCAGGAAATGTATGTAACAGGTAGAAGGAGGCATCTCCGACCCTATAAAGTGTATATATTCTTGATCAGCATCAACACCCGAGACGAACTACTTATGTCTGTCTGTCTGTCTGTCCGTATGAGACACTGGATCTCAGAGACTATAAGAGATACTGATCTAATTTTTTTTAATTTTAATTAATAATTATTAATTTTTAATTTAATTTTTTTTTTACAGTATTTGTTATGCTTGCACGCAGATAAAGTTTGTTTTAAACTTTTACCACGCCCCCTTCCGCCCCCGCAAATCATCAAAAACGAAATCAAGCCATCCATTTTAAAGCTAGAGTTGCGAATTTTGGTATGTACATTAAGATCTATAGTCTATAGTCTATAGTCTGGTTGCGATCAGATAAAAATTGTCGAAGTTATTAAAGAAATAATTTCGTATGGCCACAAACGGCTGCTGCAGCATGCCTCAATTGGCTGACCAATTAGACTTACTAAATATTCTTACCATTCTTGATTGTGATCGGAAAAAATCTGATAAGATTTTCTAGAAGCAAATTTAATATGGTAATAATGGTTAATAATAATAATTAGCCGCATTAATGCAATAATAACGCGTTTTTACACACATAGATGCATGTGTATGTATATTTGTATACATGTGATTATATTGCACTTGCGTGCTATTCTGATTCTTTTGGAATTGATGTATACATTGTTGCTACCAGTAACAGATTTTTTGGGGTAAAAGCCACATATTGATGCTTGAAAATAAATCGGTCGCATAATTTTACAATATTGTGTGTGTATTAATTGTCAAATCACACAGAGGGATTTGAATTGCCAAACCAGGAATATTCATACATCGGACATGAAAATAAATAATTATCTTTTTGTTTGTAAATATTGTAATTACTTATTATTCCATTTTTAAATTTATTACAAAACTGAATGATGCACCCAACATTGATTTTTTGGGCGACATTTTCCATATTCTTATTGAAACCGATACTAAGGAATGCGTCAGTGTTTTTTTTTAAAATATCGATATACATATAAGTCGATTTTTTAGGGAAATAATCGTTGATTGTGTATTGTGTTTTGATGGTGCCATCTCTTTTGCATCGTGCTCTCCCGTATGTAAAATTTCATAATTACTATTCTGCGAAATGTTGTCTAAATTCATTTATTTAATATATATAATTAGCTTATAATATTTATTCAGATTCAGAACTCTGAATCTATGAGAGAGCGACAGACGGACGTAGCATTTAGAGAGCCTGAACAGCAGGCTGATAGATTACGAAGACGTATACGTAGACAGGATGCAATGTACAGGACCAACGAACAAATACGAAACTCGGCTTTAAGGGCAGCGAGACGGAGAGATCTTGATAGGCGTCTATTAGAGAGGGAACTAGATCGGGTTAATAGGTCACAAGTTAGAAATAATCTTACTAGGAGGATTATTGAACAGGTGCGCAACACCGGTGCTCGTCGAAGTGCCCGGTTATTGGGGCGACATGCAGCCAATATAGAACAAATATTGAAAATAGATTAGTAGAAAACCGTCGAAATGCTGCCCACAATAGAGAGGAACGTGCAAATAGTCTTCAGAAAGAGAATTCACCCAGACCCACTAGAATAGACGCTTTTATTGAAAATTTGAATAGAGTTATCAAGCTGTGCTCCAAAAAAATTTGCCTTTCTTGTAAAGGTCTCTGGTTTCCTCATCAAGTAAGTAGGCTACCTCGAACCATAATTGAGTTTTTTGCGGAGATTTTCGATGTTGAGCGTCAGTTCCCTTCATCTGACGGTTGCTTAACTATTTGCAAAACATGTTGCCGCAAAATAAGATCTGGTGTTAAACCAAAAACTTCCATTTAAAGTGGAAGAGGAACGCCTCATTTCACCTCGTCTTCATTTTATGATAATAAAATCCTTAGGTCATGAGCGTCAGAGTGCAATTAAAGGAGCTGTAGTTAATGTACCAATACCAATAAGTAACATCGTTACATCCCTCCCGGGCTTTTCATGAAGCCGAGGTCGTACAGCTCCACCTCAAGCGTAGAATAGAATATAGCCATGATTTCATGGCCGAAACCATCAGACCCTTAAGAATAGCTGACGCAATTAGGTATTTAGCTAATACAGAACTTTATATAAAACATAGTGTAGTATTAAATGAACAGTGGTTGTCTACTTATACAACTGAAACTGTTCCATTCATAGCATCTCAAGCAGACGCAGAATTTGTGGAGATGCTTGAGCGAAGAATTGAAAATCCAGCACATCAGGATGATGCTGAGATAGAGGAGCTCAATCCTGAGGGTCAAAAAACACTGCTTGAGAATAACCAGATAGACACCGCTGCCATGCAGAGAATCACTCTGGCTCCAGACGAAGGCCAACGACCCCTAGAAATGATTCTCGATGCTGACTCGGAAGAGTTAGCATTCCCTACAATTTAAGCTGGCATAAAAAATCTTGTCCCCTTAGCTTTTCCGCAATCGTAAAATCTGAGCTTCGAAATGTTGATAGAAGAGGTTGTGGAAATGACAAATTATTATTTAATCCAAATCCAAATCCTGATCCAAATTCGTAGTAATATTACTATTTACTTAAGGAAACACGCGCCATTACAGCCTCTAACGCTCTCAACGATGAGCATATAGAAAGTATTATTCGCCACGATGAAGGCTATAGGGTCCTGAAGGGTGTTCGCACGCCTCCAGCTCACTGGGAAGCAAAAAAGAAAAAGGTAATGGCGATGATTCGACAATTCGGTATGCCAACCTTTTTCATCACCCTGTCAGCTGCTGAGACGGGGTGGATGGAATTTTAGTTTTATTAAAAGGGAATATAGAAAGGCAGCAAGTTACAGAAGTAGAAGCTTCGAATTTTAGTTTTAGTGAAAAGGCGCGTTTGATTAGGTCAGATCCTGTAACTTGTGCAAGGAATTTTGATTATAGATATCGTCAGGTTTTAACAATTATGAATTATCCCGATCTCAAATATTATTGGCGTGCTGAATTCCAACAGCGAGGTTCGCCTCATATTCATGGCATATTTTGGCTGAAAGATGCCCCCTCTGTGGACTTTGAAAATGAATTGTCTAAAGCCTCAGTCATTTCATTTATTGACCAATTTATTACCACAGATGTAACTGATACTGAGTTAGCTCAGTATATTTAATATCAGAAGCACAATCACGGACATTATTTTATGCGTGAAGTGAAGTGTTAACTCTATTTGTCACTTCGGTGTTCAATATTTTCCCATGCCACAAACAGAAATTCTTCAGCCATTGGCTGAAGAATCTGAAAACATTTCTTTTCATCACGAAAAAAGATCAATCTCTCCTAAATTTCCCTTTTTGATTCTGACACTATAAGTCAATTAAGCATATTTGAGAATTCCTTATCTCACCAACAATTGAACCTCAGCTATGAGGACTATAAATATGCATGAGATCTGGTTTAAAAAAGCCCCAAATATTTCTGAAGAGAACATTTGCAGCCATTAAAGTCAACGCTTACAATAAACATATTCTTTCAATGCAAAGGGCCAATATGAATATTCAGTTCATATTGGATTATATAAAAAAATCTCAAAGAGGAATGAGATTCACAGAGGCAACTTCAGCATTAAACAAAGACTGCAACATATTGGCCACAAATTTATTTCCGGCACTGAGATTTCTCATAGGATTTCTACTCAGGAAGCCGCCTACTATTGTCGCCGCCTACAGAGTTCGAATGCTCAAATCTAAACAACAGTTCCAAAATTTGAATGCGGATTCCACTGATATTTATGTTTTGGGAATGCTGGATCATTACATTCAGCGGCTAGATAGTCTCGAAGGCCTGTGTTTAGCCGATTTTGCTGCAAATTATAATTTTCCGAAGTCCTGTCGGTCAGCACGTCAAGATGCAGATGACGATGATGATGGAAAAAACGAGGTCTTAGGAAACTCATTTCAGGCACTTCGCGATGGTAGTGGCTTTATTAGGTTACGGACCAAACCAGCAATTATTAGGTTTAGGAAGTTCAATCCGAATACCGATAGAGAGAACTATTTTAGGGAACTTTTAATGTTATATTTTCCGTGGAGGGATGAACAGGTAGATTTCCTTAGTGTTAATTGTGAAAGCGTGTAGACAGCGAACTTAGAATCCTTTGGATTTAGATATAGGAAATATAATGTGTTACGCGTCCCGCGCACATAATAGGGAGAGTTGAATTGAATGCGCGCGCGCGCCAAGGAAGGGCCACACTGACGGCTAGGGGCACACTGGACGAAACAGAAGAGGAAGCAGCCGATCGCGTCGGTCACACTGGAACCCGCCAGGCCCTATATAATGCGGGCCGCTGGCAGTCAGAAATCACTAAGCAGCCGACAGCGATCGGAAGCGGTAAGTCTCTAGCAGCAAACTTCCAGTATTCTGCAGCCAAAGTCACTTTTTTGGACAACCCGACTTACGATTCCACCCGCTCTCTCCCGCCAACCGCAGGCTTTCGCGTCCATCGCGAATTCTCTCCTGGCATTGTTTCGAGTCCACCCGCTCTCTCCCGCCAACCGCACACTTTCGAATCCATCGCGAATTCTCTCCTGGCTGACTTTCGAGTGTACCCACTCTCCCACTCCCGCACACGGCAGACTTTCGGGTCCATCGCGAACTCTCTCTCTGAAGACTTTCGAGTCCCCTCGACCACTCTCCCGCTAAAGGTTTACGAACCCGCCCAGTAGACTTTCGAGGTTCCCCCTCTTCTGTTCTCTTGCTCCACAGGCTCCCAGGGCCATCGCCTCTGAACTGACCGCGACCGCCAGTTGGCAACCCCCCCGCGGCCCGATTGACCCGGCCGGCCTCCCCGAAGGACCCGACGACCAGACGGCGGCGTACCCGAAACCCACATATCCAACTCTGTAAAAAGAAGCATTGAATAAACCACTCAACCTACTTAAGTCAACGAATTCTCTTCACTGTTCTTACTGGGAATCGGGGGATCTCTCTTACAGCTACCACTCGGACTACTAAAACGGACTCTGGCCGTCCCTGAGCTATCTGGGAAAGAGCAGGAGAGCATGTCCAGCTGGGTGTACATGGCAGCGGAATCCGAACTGGCCGAGTACGCGGAGGAATTCGGGTTAGACCATGCAGGGAAATTAGAAGACTTAAGGAAGGAACTGTCGGGGTTCTGTAAAAGAACGGATCACACAGAAAGCATAAGACAGACATTGGAAACCCTAGCGGAAAAGCACAAAAGGGAAAAGAGCCCCGCAAGAGCACCAACGATCGGTAACTGGCGAGCTGGAGAGCCCGAGGAAGGAGAAACAAGGGAGGAAGGTGGAAACAGAGTTTATTGATCGGGTACGTGGATGGGGGATAAGGTACCAGGGAACATCAAATCCACTGGAGTTCTTGGAGAAGATAGAACAGTGGGCAGAGGGGTACGGCATGGCGATAGACCAGTTAATCCAAACAATGGCATTCATCCTGGAGGGACTCGCAGCGGGCTGGTGGAACACCACGGCAACAGAGATTACGACCTGGGAGCAAGTAAAGGAGGAGCTTCAAGAGTACTTCCTGCCGCCGAGGTACGAAGAATAACTGGAACAAAAGATCGCCCAGATGAAGCAGAGGAAAAGCGAACCAGTAGGGGAATACACGACCGAATTACGGAAGCTAATGAGTTTCACAAAGCTTTCTGAAGGCGAGAAACTGGACAGGGTGTACAAGAATTGCAGGAGCAAAATAAAGTTGTACATACGGAGGAACGGGTTCAGCACATTAACAGAGTTCCTGAAATTGGCAGAGGAAGTAGTGGAAATCGAAGCCGCGGAATGCGCAATACGACCCGTGCAACAGCAACATATAAGGCAAGAGATGTGCTTTAGGTGCGGGGGCACGGGACACGCAGCACGCAATTGTGGCAACCCACCAAGGCTGTTCTGTTGCGTCTGCGGAAAAAACGGAGTGAGGACTACTCAATGCTATAGGGCGTCGGCGGGAAACGCATAAGGCCTGAGCAAGTAAAACTGGCAGCTCAGGCCGCGAAGCAAGTGCCAGACGCAAGGGACGATTTGACATGTGACGGATTCCATATCGTAGAAAGGATCGGATTCGGGGAAAGAACAGTGAAGGGAGTCATAGACACGGAGGAGATTCGGAGGAAAACGGATCGAATCATCATTTATGATCATGTCAGAAGTGGCAGGAGGCATCTTGTTGGGGATGCATTTATTGGCGAGCGTACGGAGCACTCCGCGCTACGGGAATCTCGAGCTCGAGATAAAGGAGGCGGGGAGCGGCAACAACGAGGCAAGGGAGGTAGCTGAGACACAGGACCCGGAGGATGCACTGGAGGAGAAGATAGAGAGCTTCCTTCGGGAGCAGAGGCAAGTATTCGAGAGCATGCAGGGGGTCAGCAACGCAGCAACACACAAGATATACCTGACAGACGACAAGCCAATCAAGCAAAGGTACTACCTAAGAAACCCCAGGCAACAGGCATTTATTGACGAGCAGGTGAAGGTGTTATTGTCCCTAGGACTGAAACAGAGGTTAAGGAGTCCATATAGTGCACCCGTCGTGGGCTTACGACGGCACCCGCAACATTCCAGCGAGCACTAGACACGATCATTGGGCCGGAGATGGAGCCTCATGCATTTGGGCGATCCAAGGAGGAACACCTACGGCGATTGCAGGATGTGTTTGAACGGCTGCAAAGGGCAAACTTACGGATAAGGCCAGATAAATGCCACTTCTTCCAAGAGGAGCTGAAGTACTTAGGGCATGTGGTCAGCAACCGGGGCATCCACACGGATCAAGAGAAGGTGGCGGCAATTCAGGGGCTACTAGCCCCAAAGTCCACAAAAGAAGTACACAGTTTCCTAGGGATGGCATCATGGTATAGACGGTTCGTGCCAAACTTCACGGAGCGAGCAGGGCCGCTGCAGGAGTTAATCCGGAAGGGACAGAAATTCGAGTGGACGGAGAGACACCAACAGGCGTTCGACGGCCTGAAGGATAGCCTTACACAAGCACCAGTACTGGCGTGTCTAGATTTCTCGAAGCGATTGAAACTGCAAACAGATGCAAGCGACTTCGGGTTAGGCGCAGTACTGATGCAGGAGGCAGAGGATGGGGAGCACGTGATCTCGTTCGCAAGTCGGCGATTAAATAAGCCGGAACAAAAATACAGCGCGACGGAAAAAGAGGTCCTGGCCATTTATTGGGGCATTGACAAGTACAAGATGTATCTCGAGGGATATCCGTTTACGGTAGTAAAAGATCATATGGCACTGAGGTGGCTAAATCCGATCAAAAGCCCGGCAGGGAGATCCGCCAGGTGGGCATTGGGGTTTCAACCCTACCAATTCGAGGTACAGTACAGGAAGGGGAAGCTCAACGTGGCAGCGGATGCCCTATCGAGGCTACCGCAGGTGGAAGTCAAAGGATTGACAGTCCAGGACGACTGGATAAGACAAAGGATGGAAGAGTTACGAGCAGAATCACATAGCGAGGAGTACCAGATATCGGAGGGACGACTATACAAGCGGGGAGAACAGAAGAGAGACCAACAGCAGTGATAGCTGTGCTCAACCTCGGGAGAGATACCACAGATTATGAGAGAAAACCATAGCGCGGCGGAAGCAGGGCACCTTGGAATATTCAAGACTATAAAAAGGATGAAAGCGGGGTATTTTTGGCCAGGATTAACTAAGGAGATGAAGAAGTTCGTACGGGCATGCGACAGCTGCCAGAAGTACAAGGTCTCGCAACAGAAGGCAGCCGGGAAAATGCTAACGCAGATAGCGAAAGCACCGTTTTTTTTTTTTTTTTTTTTTTGTATTCGATTTATTTAA
>VNJN01006314.1:0-72048 GCA_008042485.1 Drosophila mayri
GCCTTTTGAAAACTAGCATAGAACAGCTTTCCGATTCAAAATTAGTTTCCTGTTGGCCAAGTTATGATAATTGAAATTCCCAAAAAATGAGCCAAAAAAATTTTTCAAATTTTGTAAGGGGTTGCATCGTCAAAATTCAAAAAAATTAAATCGTTTGTTTATTGAAAAAGTAAGTATGCAGATTTGTTAGCCTTTTGAAAACTAGCATAGAACAGCTTTCCGATTCAAAATTTGTTTCCTGTTGGCCAAGTTATGATAATTGAAATTCCCAAAAAATGAGCCAAAAAAATTTTTCAAATTTTGTAAGGGGTTGCATCGTCAAAATTCAAAAAAATTAAATCGTTTGTTTATTGAAAAAGTAAGTATGCAGATTTGTTAGCCTTTTGAAAACTAGCATAGAACAGCTTTCCGATTCAAAATTTGTTTCCTGTTGGCCAAGTTATGATAATTGAAAAACTTCCAAATTCCCAAAAAATGAGCCAAAAAAATTTTTCAAATTTTGTAAGGGGTTGCATCGTCAAAATTCAAAAAAATTAAATCGTTTGTTTATTGAAAAAGTAAGTATGCAGATTTGTTAGCCTTTTGAAAACTAGCAGAAAGGAGCAAGGATACAAGTGAAAGTGCCAACAAAAGGCGCTGATTAGACGAGGGAAGATACAAAAGGAGTGGAGTGACATACTGGATGCACGTTAATTGAGCTGGAAGGAGACTCGAAGCAGACTTTACTGCTACAAGGACATGGCATTTTCCTACATTTGCTGGTCTAACAGGACCTAAGCCATGGGGCATATCTATAAAATTGTAACTTGGCTGTGTTTTTTCTTAAGTAAAAGATATGTTTTGAATTAGGTAATAGAATAAATATATATGTATGTATAATTCGTCTCACATATTAATATATTTACTGAAATATTGTTACAACTATTTGATTGCTAAATTGCCCTCGCAGAATAATTTAAAAGCGTCCAGCGAGAAAACTCATAAAATTAAGTACGCGGACAACCTTAGGAGACATAAAAATGAGACCAAATTATTACTTAATTATTTTTAAATGCCTAATATTCCAAAGTACAGATGTTGTTGGTTCTTTGCTTTGTTTTATATTTATCTGTCGGCAGCGAATGTTGATTTCCCAGCAAAATAAATAAAAAAAATATTTTCTCCTTGCGTAAATTGGTCACGTCGCCGGTCTCAGGTATAAAACGGATATTGTAAAATTAAATTGATTTTCTGTTGCTGTACTCCCAACCGCCTTCGTCCTTTTCTCTTTTTGTCTGGTTGGTTTAGATTTTATTTTTTGGTTTTTGCTTTACATAACATAATGGGAAGCTGCACCCACATATATATATAGATACGATATGTATTGTGTGCAGAATAAATAAATATAAATGCTGGTTCATCATTCTCATTTTCATCAAGGGAACGTTACACATTTACGTGACAGATTAGTGAGTGATAGATAGAAGGCCGGCAAGCAGAAAATCGTAGACAAGGATAATAATTTTCAAATAAATTTTCAAAGCATCGGAAGCTATTGAAAGAGAAAAATATGGCTGAATTAATGATGGTTTATATATATGGCATGGGTTTTTAATTGCTATAGGTTTTCCAATTAAATTTAATTTAGATTTTATAATTACAAGCTAGAAGGGTGTGTAATAATATTAAATATTAATAATTTGGCAAAACAGTTTGTTTTAATAAAGGTGTGTTTCTAGGCTGCTACACTTTGTGGTTACATCCAGAATAATTTTAGGTAATACAAATAAGTAAATGAAATAAAAGCAAACCAGTAAAGATATATCCTAAAAAGAAACTGAATGAAAACCTATCTTTAGTTGGAGGCGAATATAGCGAGAGATGTGCAACAGCATGTGGCGAATGTTTTTCCGCGAGTTGTACCAAAAGTGAAATTCTAACAGCACGCAGAGTGTGCGAGCAGAAAAAAAGGCAGAAGTAAAAACCCCGAGGAAATCCAGAACGAGAATTTGACCCTCTAGGAACGATAACGCCATATCTGTGACTGTATGTCCTTTGCTGTTGCCGTGACAATACCAATCACAACACAAGAACCAGAACCCCTTCAGCAATTATAACAAACAGTGAAGTGGAGCCACGGCTAGGACCAGAATTGGCGATGCAGCACAAATTAGTTTTTCAGGACATTTTCCAAAAGGCGATTGATATTTTTTTTCTGACAAATGGAGAGCTTAAGACATTAAATGTTAAGACCAACAGTTAATTTAATCGAATTTAATTTAATGAAATTAAGGCATTTTCTTAAATATTCTAACATTATATTAGTATTTACAAATAGAGTTATCATTTGGATACAAATTTATTGAAGAAAACATTTATATATAATAATTTAGCATAACAAATAAAATAAATATTATTAAAATTGGTTACACTTAAAAATCATTGGTTTGTGTATCATCATTTTTTCTGGTTTTATACAATATTTTAAATATTTTAATTAATATTTTAGACTCTCCGAGTTAGATCATTTTTAGTTCGACCGAAGGACTTCTCTTTCCAGAAAGAAAGAAATTATTAATATTAAATAAAACAATTTTATTAAAAAGTACAGAAAACTCTTGAAAGATAATAAATTGATTACAGCTTAAAATTACTATAAACTTAATCGTGTTCACACACTTGGCAACACAATTGGCAGCCCTAAGAGTTGGTGTCTAATCTGTAAGCCACTAAGTGTTAATTTTCAGTGAGGAAAACTCGGCCAAGTGCCAAGAATAAAGCTGTCGAGCAAGCTTGCCAACAGAATTGAAAAAAAGGAGATGGAAAAACATACCTGTTTTTATAAATTAATTAAAATAAAATAATTAAAAGAAACAAACAATTAATCAAGCGAATTAAATTTAAATTATTAAAACGAAAAGAAAAAAATTAACTACATTAAAAATATGGTACATTTTAATAAGTTTAATATTAAAAATAAAATTAAAGTTAATTTGCAATTGAAAGTAAATATAAAAGTTCCACAAAAATATAATAATTTACTGATTAAACATCCCTTAACATTTCAGTGACATTAAACAAGGGGAGTTTACTTTATTTTACTTGTTGACGTGATAAGTTTTATGGCTGGGGGAGGGCACGAGTTGAACAAACTTCCTATTTAGGTTGATGGGCTTGAAGTTAAGGAATTCCTTTTCCTGTTTTTTCAGCAAATGAAGCATGTCGCGTTATGTTTTGTCAGTCCTTAAAAGCACCACACAATTTGCACACACGTAAACACAGGACCCAATGCTGTCAGCAAATCCTTCACTCCCACATGGACACATCAAAAAGCCGCATTTATCATGCAAAGATGGAACTTTCTGAGGAAGTCGGCAACGGAAAGCTTTTTAGTTCTCTGTGTTTTTAGTTTCAGCAGGTTTGGAGTAGTGAAAACAGTGTGTTCTTTTGTTTGTTTTGTTTTTGCTTGGACAAAATTAAAAGGGTTCTGGAAGGTAGTCGGTGAGCTTATGTCCTAACCGATGTTAAAAATGTTGGTTAATCCTCCCACAAAATAAAGCCACTCCGAGCTTCGTACTTGCCTTTGTTCATTCCATTAAAAATAACAATATACTATAATGCTAATGTATATAATGCGTTTGTTTATTGATTATTTAATGGGCCGATTTAAATTATATCGATCTGGCGATAAGTGCAAATTATTGAAAATAAATGTTAAAACGTAAAACGCTGTCGTTGCAACCAGTCTCTGCCCTAAAATGATTCAATTAAAGATACAATTTGCATACGATTTCATATTATTTTCAATTTAACTTTTTTCCCGACAGCAATTACAACTGCAAATAAATTACATTAAAGTAGGCAAGGACACATGTGCCAGGCCGTAGACAGCGAAAATTAAATGCCAGTCGTGTCGATTTAAGTTCAGCAGTCAAAGAAGGGCAACGGTGAGGCAAAGTGAAAATATTTTCGATAAAAGTTCCCAGGAAAAAAATGTGGCATCTGCGATTGATCTGTATAAAACTCTCACTTAAACAAATACCTACTTTATGTATAATTTATAAGACGCGACTAATTATAAAGTTATACTGACAGTTCTGCTTAAATTTCAACAATATTTTAGTATATTTTTCCTTATCATTTTTGTAGTACTCTTATAAACGCTGGCGGTCCAGGAGTACATTGCAAAAACATTACTTCTCCAGGGGCATTTCAATTTTTTCATCATAAATATCCACAAATACATTTCCACTTGCCTGTGTCGCCGCTCGTTATGTTGTTTCAGTTGTCTTTTCAATTTGCATATCAATGGGCAGCGGATTCCCTCGAATTCGACGCCCATCGCATGCATCCATCAGCATTTCCATATGTCGACATTGCCATCGTCAACGGCAGCGCGGGAAAGAACAACACTTTTGGCCAGGAGCAAAGGCAATCGGGCAATTTGTTGTTGTCATTTGGCACCTGTGAAGTTGTGCGCTGCACTGCACGTTTTAAATTCATTTAACCGCAAAAATGTCAAGCCACAAAAGAATTAATGCCACTCCCATTTTCCGAATCGCCTTTTTTTTTTTGTTTTTTGGTTGCCGATGCTGAATTTAATTACTCAAGTGGCAGGCATGGAAAAAGGGTGGGAAGAAGTTAGTACTCGGGGCAATAAATGTATATTGTATAGTATTTAATCCGCGAGCATCAGTGGCGATAGAAAAAGAATTAACTATAGTGAACTAGAGAGATTTTATTAGAGTTTTAAAATTTCTACATTTTAAGTTAGTATAAAATGGTCAATATATAAAATATTTTCTCCTGTTTTTCATACTAATCAGTGTCACTTCTACCTAAAACCGTAATTTCTAACTTAAAGCCTTCAGAGTATTTCACACTTTTAGCCAGAATGCGAGACGAGAGCGATGAAGGAGAGAGAATCGTCGCCATTTGCCCGTAAGTGGCAAGTGCTCGCATCCCAACGGGATATTCCCCTGCTGCAAGCAATTGCTGCTGCCTACAGAGAACTCCCGTCAGAGCTCCCTGGTTAAAATATTCGATTTCTGGCACTTGCCAGCCAACTCTTTAAATATGCATTATGTACATTTGTAGCACACCCCAAGGCGGAGGTCCTTGCCGAGGGAGAGATAGACAGAGCGAGAGAGGCGGATCGTGGAGCAGGGAGAAGCCATCGGTGCTAGTGCCTAATGGCACTTAAGCTTAGGCATCTCCACGGGTGGAAGCGCCTCCCTTAGGCTCCGGCCCTCTGATGGGCCCACTATATCATGGATGCTCCTGGAGAAACGTGATTCGTTGACGCTCTCCGACTTTGGTTTGGTTTGGTTCCGCATTTCGCATTTTTGCCTAGGTGCAAATGCAAATTTCAAGAAAATCAGATTTCGTCTATGGATTCCATGCTGCTTCTGCATAATTTATACGCACAATGCAAGCATCCAACAGTTCGTGAGGCGCTGCACAAGAAGCAGAAATGGTGTAATGGCCGATGTAATACTCACACACAGATACTCCAGGAGTATCTTATATTTATATCACTGGTTAATGACTATGGAAGCCACTACCAGGCAGAAATAATTATAATTGAAGAACTAAAAAACATGCTCTACGTACTTTTACCTTTGAGTTATATATTTTATTCATCATTTCATATTTGAATTTGTGTTGAATACTGATTGTGCATTTGCATATTATTTGTAGCTGGGATCAGCTCTTGGTTAGAATACATATCTGGCGGAAAAGTCTTATAAGATACATAGGAAGAAAAATAACCCACTCAATATTATATTAAAAATATGTTGATCATCTTTAAATATCGCATTCAATACTAAAATATGAATATTATTGAGGGACCACAACAATTTGTAAAAATTTCCAACCAAATCAGGCAGCCATACATATATGTTATAGTATCATAAATATTTAACAAAATACATATCCATATATTCTGTCATCCTTAATGTCGAACCAAATTTCCCTTTTCCCCATATAAATACATTTTAATAAATATTAAACTTATCTTTTATCTTTTTAATTTATATTATAAAACTTATTCCTCGTTTTTATATTCTTATTTATCCAATTACTATGTTGTCGCCATATAAATTTCTGTACTGCAGGAAAAAAACTTGTACCCGGAGACTCCAAAATGACGCCGCAAAAGTCCGTGCTGCATAGCCGCGAGCTGCATTAACACAATCTTTGTAAATAAGCTTTTATCCGTTGAACGCAGGGGCTCCTCTGTCGCGCTCCTCTGTTTCCCTCAGACGTATTGTCCGAACCGAGACTGAGGGGCCCATTCTCTTTATCTCCGAATGCCGGAGCTTTTGTTTGAGGAACAACAGGAGGAGCAGCAGTGGCTGCGGCAGCGGCAGCAGCAGAGGCAACAGCAGCGGCTCAAAAGGTTCAGACGTGCAACGGGGCGTATGCGTAATGTTTCCACTTTTTGTCCATACATGTGCCCGGCAGTGTGTACTGTGTGTGTGTCTGTTTGTGTTGAAGTCTTTTGTGTGCCAACGGTTGTAATTATTGCTACTGTTACCGCCGCACATATAGAAACATACGTATTTCTGGCCTTTCTTTCCAGCCCGAACTTGTTCTGGTTTTTCTTTCTCCACGCCTTAGAAGCTCCGCGCTTTCGGAGTGTTCGCTTCAAATTTTCAATCCTTTTGTCTGCGCTAATTAGCACAGTTTGTGGCCTTTTGACTGAGCAATGGTCCCCCTTGAAACTGTACAAGCTGCTGTTAGTTTCAAATGCTGAAGAAATTTATTATTATTGAAAAATTTACCTTTAAAAGCATCAATCAATTTATTTTGTTTTTGGGAAAGATTTTAAATAAGCATTTAAGGAAGACAATATTTATTTTTTAATTTTAAGTTACTATTTCAATGTCAGCTGAGGCAAACTTTTAATTAAAATCGATATGCTATCAATATAACACTCTATAGATATTAAAAATTATTAAAATGGATCTTACCGTATAATTTATAACTCCATTTTGGGACCTCTGCGAATTGATACAATATTGATTGCATTTTAAAGAGGAGTTTATAATTTAACCCTCGAGCAAGTCTATCTATTATATAATTAATAAAGGGATTTTAGCCCGCCCATTATATATATTTCCCAGCCGTCGAAACCTTTATCCATTTAGATGAATCGCATTCAAAATGTCAACTCAACATAATTTCAATTCCACAAATTCTAAATCAATTAATGTTAAGCTCTTGCCGAAAAATTTCAACTTTTTTTGCGCCCGGAGGGATTCTGCTGCGAGCCAGCGGGATCCCGGTGTGGCTGCAGTGCCCCAAATTGGAAACAACAAATGTCAGCAGTTTTATGTGGTGCAGGACATCGACAACAACAAACAACAAGAACAACAACAACAGCAACAAAAGCAACTACGACAGACAAATACAATGTATAAATGATGATGTGGCTGATGATGAATGCACAAGTGTGTGCCAGCGGCTGCGGCTGTGTGAGTGCGAATAAAAGGGACGTGTGTTTGTCTATTTGTGTGCATGTGTGACAAAGTGAATACGAAATTTGCATACGTTGGCTTTACGACTGAATATAGGGAAAGAGTTTGCCTTGGCTACCAATTTACGAGCAGATCACCCAAATTGAAGGACTATCCATCCCTGTCTGTCCTGGGAGCGAGTGTGTGTCGGTGTGTGTGTGTGGGTGGGTCTCGCCTCTTGTCATTTCAAATTTCCAAACATTTCTCCCCAAAAAAAAATAAACGTTTTCAGCTTGAACCACTTGATTGCGGTACTAAATTAAATTATGGCATTACTGAATACGAAATACATTCTAAAATTTATGTGAATTTCACTGCAACTTTATGTCAATGTAAACATGTTAAATGTCTAGAAGTAAATAAGGTTTATTCAGTCGGGGGAGTTAGTATATCAAAAAGTTGATTTTATAGCTGAATTTATTGCTTTATTAGTTAGTAGGATATTTACAACAATTGATGGACTTGTTTTCAAAGGTAGTACAAATTATACAGAGTTTAGTGTTTTTAGACAAAAGAATATACAAACAAAATTGTATATAAATAATCATATAAAAATTAAGAAAACTGTAGTAAAATAATAGTTATATTTTTAAACATATTTCAAACATTTACTTTTAATTCTTTTGTCAATAAGTCGTTCGATTGATAATATATTATTTAAAGTTCAATTCAATCAAACATTCATATGATGAAGATATAAGGGATACGAAAAAAATGTATCATTCATTATTATCACTGAAAGTATATTGATTTTATATGATTAAATATTAATCAATAATTTTAATTCAAATAATAACGTTAATGTTACCTTTGACATGTGTTTTCAACTTGAAAAGAGCCTTTTATAAATAGTTCTTCTCCAAAGTTTTTGCTTACATTTTAGTAGACATTATTCTTTCTTAAAGAAATTTAATCTACGTCAAATTCGTCTTACTTCACTTTCATAACGAACTTAAGATAACCAAGGCCCCAGCTATTTTTTAGTTCAATGCTTTTTCTGCAATTACTCTTCAGCCCTCGTTCACTCAATTTCCACCTGAGTGTCCTGAAAAGCAAAAGGTAGCTCATTATGCTGTCTATTTACAATATGCTTAAGCAACCAGACCTTCCTGTGCTCCGTGCCCGTCCAACACCCACAGCCCAACTCCCACAGCTCCTTGGAGTGCATTGTAGTGCCACTTGGTGCTTTCCCTTTGCCTCCTGGGGCGGTGAAAATTTAAATTACTTTGGTTACGTCAAATAATGTTGCCTGCGGTGCTGTCCAGGACTCGGAACATAACGGCCAGAAAGTAACGAGCAGGTGGTAAAGGGGTGGACAAAGGATGCCAGAGCAACCATCTTCGCTGGCAAAAAGCAGCAATTTATAGTGGCTACCGAAGGGAGTACTATAGTGATAAATTTGACATGGCCATTGCATAGCACCGAAAAGGCAACTGCATACCTTTATCATACTCAACACCAAATATCATATTTGATCGGGAAAATAAATTAAAGAATTCAGTGTTAATTAATGAATACGAAATCCTTAAATATATTTGATTTTTAGCTTGAACATGTCATGATTTTTTATAGTATTACCAAACTCCAAGTTGGATGGGGACCATTTTTAACGAGCAGCCAACTTAAAACAAAACAGAGAATAAGCCACTTGCAGGCAATATTTTATGGTAATTTTATGCAATAAACGCTGAAATGTTTGTCATCAATTTTCTTAACTCATATTTCATGTGCAACCCAACCGCCAACCCGAGCTTTTCACCCACTTAGTCAACGGCGGCTTGCACTTTCTTCGTGGCAGGCTAAAAAGAATCGAATGAGGGCTGCGCGGAGTGAGGGGAAGCTGGTATAAATTCAAACACTTTTTTCTATCCGTTGTCTGTTTTAAGAGTCGCCACCGCCTTCCCTGCTCCCAAACTCGGCACTGCTGTACTGCGTTTTACCTCTCACTGTCTGAATGATTTTAAGCCAGGCCCAAAGTGCGGCGCACTAGCAAACAGGGTGCCAAAATCGCTGCGAGATGTTACAAAACCAAATGTTTTTAATAGTTAATTATAAATTAGAATCTTGATTGTTATCTGATTGTTTAAAATGATATTTTGATTATAAACCAGAGAATATTCAATCACCCTGTTTGGTGGAAAACTATCCTGTACAGGAACGCAGCTAGAGTTCGAGCTATGCTACCATGCATTTTTATGCGCTCCTTTGGTTTTACGCTCGACTAATGTGATTTCCAGCGCATAAAAACGATAAATCCATGGGTAGTGCAATGATGACGTCGATGATTGGGGGAGTCGGGTGGATTTCCAACAGCAAACGTTTTCGATTTCAGCATTGCTTCGCGGATGCCTTTGCTAACGAGGCAGTTAAAACGGATCCACGCCAATTTTTGAATTGCCCTCAGACGAAGCTAGAAATTGCAATCCATTAAATGCACATTTTTGTCTATAAACGCATCCGCCTTTTCATTTGGATTTTTTTGGTAAAATTGTTCCATTTTCTATTCTTTGTTTTTCATATTTTTCAATTGAAAATCGACAGAACCATAAACGCAATTATTTTTCGTAAACAATATGAATTGTATGGAACGTTTCGATAAATAACAACCATCGGCGAGCCAAAGTTAGGTTTCTTTTTTGTTTAAGTTAATATGAATTTTTTAGCTCACCCCACGGAAGTTTGTATTACTTAATTAATTGTTAAATTAAAAACAAACGACTAAAAGGACTCTTTTTATTTTAAGTAAATAAAAAATCAAAGGAAAAATTTAGTTTTAAAATAAATCTTGGTTTTGTTATTTAAACATAATATACTAATACGATAATAACATTTTTCATTACTCTTATGCAACTAGCAGCATTTCAGAACTCTTAACGTTTTATGTCTACATTTACCACTCTGCCATCCATTATAAAATATTTGTGAGATATATTCCCCAATAAAATATTTAAGTGAACACATATAAATAAATACAAACATGTGTCATCTCCCTAACAGCAGTTCGATATATATTTTTGCGAGAACAAAATGCACAACAATTGTTATTTTTATTCCAGCCAAAGCTTTTGTTTTTCAGGCCGTCAGTTGGGCGAGTCGTCGGCGGGAGAAAGGCAAAAGCATTGCCAACTAATTAAACTGATGAGAGACAATGCATCATGTGGAACAGTAACAAGCAAAACAATAGCAAATACTGTCTAACTGTCAGCATCCACCCTGCCAGGACCAGCCTGCGCCTCATTTGCCCATTCCCATGGAGTCGGACTAATGTATGCAAACAACAGCCAGGAGTAGCCCTACATCGGTATCTGTCTTGTTCCGAATACCCTTACCAATCTGCGAGGACAACAGGCTAGATGATTACCTGAGAAGGCTATAACGATTTTGAATTTTGATTATGGTTTCTCACAGCTAAGTTCAAATTCGGGTAAACAAGGGTTCTCCTTTCTACAAGTTATTATATCAAGAAGATTATTGTTCTTTTTAAAGTCAAATAGAAGATTTAAGACTGTCATTCCAAAAAATACCCGTTTACTTTGAAATGTTAAAGATTTTTCCCTTGATATCTTTTAATTTTTATGGCCTATTTCTACTGAGGGCGTTCCACATTCGGTGCACTTCGCTTTAATTGTATTTTTTGGATGTGTGTAGTTTTTTGCAATGTTGTTACAGCACATTTAAACAATTGAACACACAGTGCCATCCCGTACGTATGTACATGGGTCTTGATTTTAGTGTGTGAGTGTGCGGCTACGTGTGTGCGTGGCATTCGACCCTCCCAAAAGCGAACTCTTGTCATGGCATTTGCACAATTTCCCACAATGAAAAATAAATAGGTGCTGGATTCATTAGGATTACAAGGGTTTGTAGTCGACAATTGTTCGGAAAAGTGGAGACGGCATATGTCCGAGCAGGAAAGTGCATTTATATATATCCTGATACCGGTTTATTGTCCAGGTTCATTTATACATATATACATAGTTTTTATTTTTTCTCAATGATTAGTTGAGCCCGCACCGAAATCCCTGGGGCTACAAGTTTAGTTTAATAGTGGCGAAAAATTTTGTAAATGTGTTCGAAGTGGATTACTTAAATTTAGATATTAATCGAAAAGTGCACTGTAAAGTTAAAAGGGTATAGTAATTACTTTCAAATTATTTTTTAATTTTTTATTTCCAGCAATATTTATGTTTTGAAATTAGACCTATTGATCATTGGTGTTTTGTATAGTATTTTTTAAAGCTAAGTAACTTGATCACTTGATCAGGTCAATCGATCTAAAAGTCCTCCGACTAATAGCTTATTGACATAATTTTATTTTCTTTCCTATTTTTTTAATTTCTATATTTCTTTACTTTATCAATATTATAAACCCTTAAAAATTTGAATTTTTTGACAAGTATATAAAGTTTTCACCGTGTCGGTTGCTTATATCGATGTGGACCTTTCCCTACAGCCAGTTCCCCTTCCCTGGCAAATGTTTGCCCAACTACTGACAGAACTGTTTCCAGTTTTGGCACAATTTCTGCACTCAACATTTTGAGCAAATAGAGTTTTCAGAATGCATGCGTTTTGTTTGGTCATGAAGTAGCTGCCCCACACTGCCGGAGGCACTGCCAACATATTTAGCTAATTTTTAAAATGCACAGCAGTGTGCATGATGCACTGACGAACCATCTATATACTATGTGCAGCCCTATTGAGGTTTTTGGCCAACAAAGGTAGAAAAGTGCAGGACAAACAGCATGCAAATGGAATGTACTCGGTATGCGGCTGCAAAGTGCAACAAAAAACGCGAAAATGATTGGAGACTATTTATTACCCTTTATTTATAGGTTTCATATATATTAAACGAGTAAAGTTAAATGCTATTAAATAGGATTTCTTGCTGGTATGGAAAGATAATTGAGTAAAAGTAAATAGAATAATTTATTTAGACTCGATACTGAACCAATTAAAGGAAATAAATAACCTTAAAATCTTGTACTTGTACGTAAATATTATATATAAAATAACTGAAAGGAATTGAGGAATAAATAATAGCTCCAAACCGATATCCGTTTTTTTTTTATTATTTAAGGCTTTATCGAACAATATTCTCTTATCAAACTTCAAGTATATAAATTGCACAATGTATACAAGTTATATATAATAAGCTGCCTTATATAGACGATACTCCGAACATCGTACATACTTTGCGTCCATAAATATATACGTATATACACGTATTGCATATCTGCAAACATAATTCATTTTAAAAATCGATTTACCCGCTGTGTCCTGCGACCAGTGTCCTGTGTCCCGAGTCCTGTGACGCAGACGTCGTCGCTGCAGTTTATGATTTTATTGTTTGCGCTGCTTTCAGCCATAAATATTTGCAAAGTGCTTGTAAAAAACAAAAGGTGGCAGAGTCCGAGGAGCGTGGGGCATCGGATAGACAGAGTGTTGATGATGGCCAAGATTGCTGCGATGCGGCCGAGAGAGAGCAGGCCAATAACTTTGTTAAACGCCATCGAGTCGAGCGGCCGTTGCCGGTTCGGAGTTCGCATAAAACTTAACTTTTAGTTTGCATGTTTCAGCCATAAATGGAGCTGAAGGAAATTGAAGTGCCCATTGTCCTGCCCAGGACGAGAAGGAGAGAGTACACAAGCGCCGTTGGCCAGCACAAGCCCTCAAAGCCCCCTGAAAACAAGCAAACTAAATCTATAATTGCCCCCAAACAATCGCCAATCAAATTTGGGCCGTCACTTCCTCCTTTCCGTGTAAGCTCGCCCAAGCTATAAAATTTAATTTATTTGTCTCTAATAATTTCCCATGGCGATTGTTTGTTCCGCAAACGTTGAGCATTGGCGCCGAAGAGCAACGAGAATTGAATTCCCGGTAAGGAGGAAGCTCAATCTGGCAATCAGTTTACGATTTGCCATAAGCAGTCACGCAACGTTCGGGTTAATTGAAGACAACACACACAACCGGAAGTAAAGAAAATTGTTTACAAATATCTATTATATAAAAAAACATTTTGATTTTTAAGCAAGTACTTTTTAGTAGAGGGAAATTAAATGAAGGTACATTCTAGAATTCAAAACCTTTTTATAAATTTAATTTTAAAAGTATCTATAAAATCTTAAAATACTATATTATTTGGTAAGGTATTTAAGGAAAACAAAGCTTGATTTAATATGGTTTCCGTATTACGTTTTTTATAATTCCTTATGGAACAATTGTTTCTCAAAAGAGTGATTATAGAATAGTAAGTATAATCATGCCTTAATCTAAAATTGTACAATATTATAATATCTATAAACCACATACAAGTTTATGGTCTTTCTATTTACTTTCTTTTAGTATGTTTTATATTATTTAAGCTTTTATTTGTGTTTTTATTTGAAGACTGTGGCTAGTTTGAATTATAATGCCCACAAATAGAAACATGCGAGGCCATAAAGCTACATGCGTACGTCCCTCTTAGCCAGGTTCATAACTTCATTTGGCTTGCATGCCAATCCGGATTGGTTGGTGGTTGGAGTTGGAGGCAGCTTGAGTGGCTGGCTCTCAAGGAGCGCTCGTAAAGTTTCCGCTTTCCTACTTAGGCGCAATTGGTGGCCATAAAAGCCCTCGCATTCGACTTGGAGCAGGACAGAAGAGGGAGGGGTGAGCAAACAGAGGCAGGGCCCCGGATAATAAATAATTAGATCGTCCTGGCCACAAATTGAATCTAAATGCGGCTAATAATGGCCAAGTCCAGAGCTGCAGTTAGTTGCACTTTTATTTTCATAGTTTCTATTTGTTGGCACACACTGCGGTCACTCCCTTTTTACCAGTATAATCACACTGAGGGAAAGAGCTGTAAAATCACAAAAATAATAATAGAAAAATAGGAAATGTGTAAGTTGCTTTCTACATCGTTCAAGCACATCAAATTAAAGACCCTTCAAACTCGTAATTTTGCCTGAAATGGGCTCAGAAATATTCGGAAGCCAGAAATATGGCTAATCAATATCCATTGCAAGAAAGATATAAAAATAAATTCCATTTCAAGTCAATTTCTTGACAAATGCATTTATTTTCCGAGTGCCAAAACAGGGTTCGTGCAATTTCAAGCCAAACAATTGACTTATCATTTGACTTTATGCGAAGCAGAAAATCCCCTGGGAGAGATCGAAGGGGACAATGGCGAAATTCCACGCAATCGGCTTATGCTGTTGACGTTGCTGCGGTTTGTTGCCACTCCCCAATCTGCCACGTTCCCGCTCCTGCTCCTGCCCCCGCCTCTACCCGTTTGTGGCAGGACAACGCACAGCCCAACAAGAGTGCGCAACAATGGCTTCCAAAATGCGAAACAAAGGAGAGAATAGCGCAAAATCAACAATGTTGACAAGCGGATATATGTATAAAGGTGGGGCACGGCGGTTCCAAGTTCATGGCAATAGCAACTACGTTCCTTGGTTTAAAAATAAAAATGACAATTAAGGTATTTCTTTCACAAAAGAATCATCATTTAGGAATGAGAAGGAATTAGTTTGCAGGTCAACATAACATCTTTTGTTGAAAGAAAAATTATTAAGAATGAAATGCCTAAGTGGTTTATTTATATAATAAAAATTATGAAAAATACGACGAATAATAAACAAAACGTGTTTTGTTCTACCTTTGTTTCCTTGTTTATTATCTTATCTTATCTTATCTTTAATTTAATATTGAAAATTTCAGCAAAGCAATAAAAAATCAGCAAATAATTTTACAGTTTCAGAGAGACAAGTATTTTTTTAAAGCTTAAAGTTATTTTCTTATGCATTCAGTTGCAAAATATAGATATCTATATTTGGATTTATTAAATGGTCTGAAACCTTTTTAATAATAACATTTTCAGATATAAAGTTTGTCAACTCTGAACCTTCGCAAATTTGAATTTGTTTGTTTAGCCATTGAATTTTTCACCAAAAAATTTAATCATTCATTTAGGTTTCTTCTGCCGATCTTTTTAATACTCTTCTTCAGGCTGGGAATTGTAGCTTCTCTCTTTAATACTAAAGCCATTAAGAGTCTTTCGATGTTTATTTAAGAAAATAGGAAAGTTTTTATAGGTTTAATTGTCAAAACAACAAATTTCAGTATAATAGCGAATTTAATTAGTCCTACTTTGGACTTGTGCCACCCTTTTTCATTTTAAAAATCCACAAATTAATTCCATTCGATTTTCAAAAAGGGTATTTTAAGCTTCAGATACTATGGTAAAGCATTGCTTTGGTTTTTTACTTTCTTATTTTGAAGTACCTGAGGCGGGAGTCACATTGGGCGGAGATAAAAATTCAATTAAGCCGGGCACAGCCTAGTAACAACAACAAGCACAAACACCTTTGTCAACTAATTACATGTCGGCGACCCGATGGCCGACGAAAGGTTAAAGTAATTTGCAGAGAATCGTTCTTTGGCTTTTAATTGGAAAAATACGTTTTTCACATTGAGTGACAAAGGTGTGATTTATTTTGTTCAATGGCTTTTTCTTTGCTTTACTCCTTTTCCTTTTTCTGTCTCTGAACCTTTTTCCCCTTACATCCTGTTCCGACTGTCTCTTTCAATTATTTGCTTTTTTCTTTGGGTTGAATTCATTATTTTAGCTTAACCCAGACATTTCAAATTAAAGTTAAGCATAATTTTTTGTACCCCAAAATCACAATTTTAAAGGAAAGTAAATAAATGTTATGTGTTTATATATAAACATAGCTACTTTTGTTAGTATTAAATTCGTTTAACGGAAACTGACTTCAAAATCCAACAGCAGGTTTCTCACTTTTGAGTTTAACGTTTCCAAGTAATCAGGAAACATGCAGGAAATTAAATTTAATAATCTGTCAAGAAGAACGCAGATATTGTTTAATAGATACCCAAAGTTGGACCACAGCTTAATTATAAATTACAGTAAATAAAAAATGTAATTTCCCTGCAAAGATGCAGTAAAATAAACAGGAAATCGAGAATCAAAATCAATAATCCCAGTTAAGTTACAAAAAAAAACCGATAAGTATGCTACATTTTCTGTCAAAGTGATGGATTTGAGACTCGATTCATTACAAGGATATTTGAATATAACAGACAATAATAGCTTTATGTAATAAGCTACAAAAGATACTTATATTAGGTTGTCAAATATCTCCCTTCCGCTTTTTTGCTCTTTATTCAATGCTTTATAAAAAAGGTTACAGTGATCGGATTTAGGTCAAATATGCGCCGTTTTGTTCGTTAATCTGTTTCCATCTAGACGGCAACTTCATAATACCTCCCTCGTAGAAGCCCCCCTCCCTATTTGCGAAGAACTCAGACAGCCACTTTTCACAAGCCTCTTTTGAGTCCAACTTTACACCACCAAGGGCGTTCGTCATGGACAGGAATCACTTGGCGCTATGTCCGGGCTATATGGTGGATGCAATAAAACCTCCCATCCGAGCTCCCGTAGCTTCTGACGAGTCATCAACGAAGTGTGCAGCTCATAGTGCATGATTCCCTTCCAATCCCACCAAACACACAGCAAAACCTTCCTGGCCGTCAATCGTCGAAATCATTCCTCCGCGGTTCGAAGTGATAGAGTACCATCCCCCAAAACACCATTTATCTCACGGAACGTTTATCTAGCGGATTTGCCTTTAACGAAGGAAAACTTTAAAATGGCGCGAATTTCGGCGTTAGTGAACTCCATGTTTACGCGTCTATAACTGCTGAACGAAATATCCAAACTAATCATGCATAGCGTCGTTTTGTAGGGTATGTCAAGACCTTTCAAATGATGTATACTATGGCCAGATACGAGCTCTGTAGCGCTTTGTACATAGCCGCGAAATTCAAAAGACAAAAAGGCGGAAGGGAGATATTTGCCAACCTAATATATTACCTGCTAAATATACTTTCAGGAAATATTTCAATGTATACCTTACAGAGGCATTAATTCATAATTTATACATTTACAAACCCCTTGAAGCCAAATATCTCTTGAGTAACTTATTAAGTAGTCATTATATATTTTTGTTCTATTCTTCTAAGATTCATTGATATATAATAATTGTTTGGTCATATTATACAGAATGTTTTCCCTTCTCTGTGAATGTGTTTAATGCCACTTTGGGCTGCTGCGCACGTAATTAGTTAACAAGTTGCATAAGCCCTCAAACCTAAGCTGTGTAAGTAGCCATGGAGCTATGATGTTTCTGTCCTCCTTTTCGGGATTCGTTCTTTAGCCACTTAGTCGGCTTTGTCCACTTGAAGCTGCCGTATAGGGTACCTATTTACGTGTATATGAGAGCTACAGAGAACGAATTTTGGTTAGAAAAAAGAAAGCCAGGTATATAATGAGTTCTACATGTCCGAAGAAGTTGGGTCTGTTAAAGCAACTAATCAGAGTTAATAAGGAGTAATTATTACCAATAATAAAATTAATAAATAAATAAATAATTGTTATATAAAAAAGTAGATTATCGAAGTGTGTGAATTGTTTCGAAATGAAACTTTATGCGTTTAAGCTTCAAACAAACATAAAATAAAAATGTAGAAATACCAAAGAATTATCCAGAATACAGACAAAATATTATATAATAATATTTCCCCAAATTAGGATAAAATTAAATGTTTTTCCTGTGTACCAGCCTGTCCGGATACTTCATGCAGCTAATGACGTATTCATTTTCCATGTGCAGCCCCGTCGTGCCACACCCCCCGCCGCCTGCTCCTCTAGTGTGTCTCTTTTCAGGCTTTGAATTGCCAGCAAATGAAGCTCCTTGTGCCGCTGTCAGAGCGTCCTGAGTGTTTAGTGCACTGGAAAGATACTTGAGTTCGTACAGGCAAATAATGAGATTTTCTTAATAAGCTTGTCAGGCACATGGGCACACAGAGCCACACACAGGACCAAAGCTCCCCCCGATAAGTAGGCAATTCGGTCATCGAATTTCAACCTTGAACCCGTTCGGAGAGCACTGCAGCTTCCGTAGTTAATTCCGTTAAATATATTCACAAATTCCGGACTCGGTAGGATTCTTTCTGCCTCTCGCTCCCTGGAGAACTATAAATAACCCTTTCGATAACAAACATTGCGATCTGCTGATAATAAAGGGTTGATTTATTTCTATGCTATGTTGTGATTTATGACCTTTAATGGCCGTCGATGCCAAGGCTTGCAGTGCGAGGACCGCCGTGCGACAAGGACGAAGCGAGATGAAATTCAACAATGTGATTTCACATTCAACATTTGCCAGTTGCAAATAAAGAAACAAAAAGCATAAAAGAACAAAAACAATAAGGAAAACCATTAAATGGATACGAAAATTGGGTGAATGCTTTCCCTGGGGGTTAATCATGGTCGGTACAAAGAAATTTGCCACCTAATTTAACGCTTTAAAGGAAATTATAAAGACGGATTGTTGATCATTATGGCTGTGTAAAAATATGCATACTCTTAAAGTGGAAAATCAGTGGAAATTACATTATTTTATCTGCTAAGCATATTTTGCTTGGTTTGCTTTATTGAAAACTAAAGCTACAATTTGGTAGATACTTGTATAAAAAATACCTGCTCTACCTTTTGTATTTAAAACATCCACTTAACTGGGTGTGGCTGGAAAGAAATTAAGAGGAATTAAGAAGAAAAACTCCGGAAACAGAAGCATCCGCCGAACCCAGATTTTGTTTGAACAATTAAAATGCCCGAATACCATGGACCGCCCACATGCCAGCCGACAGCACATTAACTACAAATTACATTCACATTAGTGTTTCGGAATTTCGCAGCCGGCCCCATCCGGACCGCCTCCCTCCTTGGTCTTGGCTCTGGATTCTGGCCGGCTCAGCTCCAGTCCTGCCGGCCTGGGTTCCTTTCGTTTCCTCTCTTCTTTTTTTTTTTTGAAACCAAACACCTAATAAATCAAAGCGGGCTCGTGAGAGAACCCCAGGAGTATGCTTGTTAAATGCTCGTAATAAATTAGCTGCCGCCCCTTAGACCGCACCACATAGCCCCGCCCCGGCCTGGGCCCATCCCCAACCACCTGCCAGACTCCTCCACCCGGCGTTTGATTATTGGCTTAGCTCATGGTCTGACCATTTTACAATTGCCTCCTCTTCATCTGATGCCCCCAATTGAACTCAATCGATGCCATTCTTGCCGTGTACTCTGTGGTCCAGACTCATTCATTTTGCCTGCACTTTTATTTCTTTTTTTTATGCCTGAGATTTTTCCTGTGTTTTCTGTATTTTTTTGTAATTTCTTTTTTTTTAATGAAGTCAGCGCAAAAATTTGTGCTGTGCCGGCAAGTTTTTGGTTAAAATGGGGAGGGAGTGCAAAATGATTGGGAGATGGCGCTTATTTGGCATTTGCTTTTATGCAATTCATTTTTAATTTTGCTTTGTTCGAACTTAACGATGATAATTGGGGGGAAATATACTGAGGGTTAAAGATGTAATATAATATGCGCCCTAAATAAATTAAAAGTACAAAGTTAGTCACTGTTGGGACGTGGAAAAACTAATTTACATTCTAATTCATATGAGCTGATGCAGCACAGTTTCGTGGAGCTCTCCATATTTTTCTTCAACCATTACTGGAGGTAGTGGAGCTGCTACTGCAGCTACCTTGTTGACTGAAATTAGCTGCCTTTGATATATACGGAGGTCCCTGCCAGAGCCAGCATCCAGCATCCAGCCGAGGGAGTGCTGAAAGCCTTTCTGCTGTGCATAAGCACACACGGAAACTTTTATGAGCTGCGCGTAAATGTGCATAATTGTTTCGTGTACCCAATGTTACTGGCACGCATTTAACGAAGTGCACTGTGATCGGGCCAAGAAGTCACAGTAGCGCGGAGGAAGTGGCTGCTCCAAGACGGCGCTAATTAGAATGCCAGCGACAGGCAGTGGAGGAGAGATAGTCGTCATCCGCAGCCAGAAGCGGGGTCTTGGAAAATTTGTAGCCCGCCGCCAAGAAGTTGATGAGGGCCTCCACCTCTTACCTTCTTTCTCTTGCCATTTTATTTGAACTACTTAGGCGTCGAAAAGTTCGTTTCGCGTGCTGGCAAAAATGCAACGTCAACGCCTTGAAGGTGGACGCAGTGGTAAAAGGATGTGTGTGTGTGTGTGTGTGGGTTGCATGGTTGGTTAAAAACATCACGTTAACTTTTGCAAACGAGTGGCAGGCAGAAATTAAAATGGCAACGCCAGAGATGCAAAAGATACCAAGCTAAAAAAAAGGGGAATCAACAGCAACTCAAAATATATTTAAGTTTAAGCAGATCAGAAAATTGCACCCTTACGAAGCAAAGACAAATTGTTTGTAAAAGAATCATTATTTCCTAGGAGTATCTGCCATTGAAATTATCCTTTAAAATTAATAAACCTTTGACCTGAGTTGAGTTTAAAGATCGTACGCCTCTTGTAGAAGAGATTAGGCAATAGAATGATTTTTCTTTGATAAATTTTTGTATTGAAAAGCTCCCGGAGTGCTCAGAACTCATTTCCCATTCATAAGCCAGAATGTTCAATTTTTTTTTAGACATACAGCAGTTTGCAGTTGCATGCCACACGCGTTGAATTTTCCCGGCCGGCCACAACTGTTGCCCAAGAAGCCTGAGGAAAAACGCAGTCGGTGACCGGCTCAAAATGAAAAATCACAGCGCCATGCAGAGGTGTCTCATTCCCATCGCCTTTTTTCACTTCCGTTCTCTTTTCGTTTGCCTCTCCCTCCCTCTACCCTCTCTACCAAATTTTCCAAGTGTTGTCCATTTGTCCTTTTTCTATATATATTTGAAAACTAAATTAAACTAAAACAATTTAATGTTTCGGGATAACATGATAGCAATTTCTTGCTTTTATAGTTATTTAAAGATCAACAAAGAATTCCAATTCTAACATAAATCATTTCATATACAAATAAGCATGTACAATTTCACTACAAAAGAATTTTTCAGTCGGGATTATATTTAAGCTAAAAGGATTTTTAAAAAATATTAGAATAAATAGAATTTAATTAACGATAATTTACAGTATATAAAGCCATTTACTATGATCATTAGTATAATTCTGTTAAATGGCTTTATACTAGTAATGCAATGCAAAAATAAGTTTAAGTTAAAGTTAAACATCTGAATTAAATCTCTTTTGTTTTTTGACATAAATGCTTTAAATTTGTACATTTTTAACTTTTAAAACTTTGTAAATAAATAACAAATTTTAGAAACAGTACATTACCATTATTTTATAAAAATTCACATTTAATGTATCTCAAATGGTCAGTTGAGTCTAAAACTGTGGGTTTAAAATTATATTTTTTTCATTATATTTTATTTTTATATTGAAAGTCAATAGGAAAATTGTTTTTGAATGGTGGGAAGATTTGTGTCCTAGATTTACTTACTTATTTTGAAAATCTTTATCAGCAACACTGACTGCCTTTGTACTCTGGGGCGAAACATTAATTCTTAACATTTAAATTTCAAAAACTAACAAACACGTTTTGTCTCTAAGAGCTTATACTTCTGCGATAATTATATATATAAAAAAAGGCAAAGGTCTTTGCAAATTACATAAAATTTAATTAAAAGCAATTGGAAATTTTACAAAATAAATATTGAAAAAACTCGAGTTTGTTAAAAGTAGAGGTAATATAGTTTTGCCACCTTTTTTTTGTCCCATAGTCCACTGCCCAGGGAGGTCCTGGCGTTTTATTGTGTTCTGCTTGGTGTGGCAAAGTCATATTCATTCATTCATTCACTTCTGACTTGCAACACATTTTTATATCCTTTTAGGTTTTTTTTGTTGCTCTTTTTTATGTGAAAAGTGTGAATTTGAATGGTCTTGTATTAGTTTTATTTCAGTTACTAACATACACTTCTCAAGTGAATTCACATTTACATTCAGAGACACATTTAGCTTCAGCCATGAAAGGTTTATACCATAAGCCAAAAAAGTTAATATACAAATTTTAATAACAAAAAATCTCTTGCATTTTAAGTATTCAATTGATAACCTTTGGGTAAAAAGTAAAATCATAAACATTAGAGTATTTCGAATAATATGAACCTACGTTTTCCTTTCTTTAGGTTTTATTTGCCTTTTTTCAGAATTTTCATTTCCTATTTGAGCATTTTTCCCATCTGTCTGTGCTTTGGCTTTTTGATGTGTCCCATTTTGCGTTTTGTGTGTGCAGTTAAAAGATTTATAAATATGAATTTTATATACATTGTGGCATGAAAAATGCAAATTTTAGAAATGGCCAAAGGAAATAGAAATGGTCATGGGCAGAAGCACAGTTTTTACTATTTCCCTCAAAAGACTTTCGTTGCCGTTCTGTCCGAGTCCATCTTTCATTTTGTTTCGTATTATTTTTTTGTGTCTCTTCAAACGAGTTTTATAGTTTTCCCCGGCATTCTTTTTTTCGGCACACAGATGCTTTTAATGACCAAGAGCATGAAATAACCAGTATTGCAACGAATGCAACAAATGGCCAGAAGAACCACGAAAATAATACCCTCTGGCTGCAATCAAGTTTGGCTTAATACTCTTGTCCCAAGATATATTCAAAACTATATTTAATTGTATGAAAATAGAAATTCTTTACAAAGTCTCGAGGAGAGTCATTTAAGTGAACCAATTTTGTTCGTTTAGCTAAATTTTTAGCTACAGTTTATATAAAAATTATCTGTACAAATGCAATTTTAGGGTAGCAACTGGACGAGTTGACAATAACTACAAAAACGCATGTTATTACTAGATAATTAATTGCTATTTGTTGATGATTTTTTCTACACCAACTCGTTGAATGAACTTGTCGTTGTTGTGTTTGTTGTCCAATGCCATAAATCAGTAGACTTTTATGCAGAATATTCCGGAAATTTCATAGGCTAAAATTGGCAATTGGCTTGCCGGTCCAGGATTATTAATATTTATTAACATGCGGTGCATGATTAATGCGAGCTAATGAAATTGGTTAAAGCGTCAAGAGCCGAGAAAAAAGCCGGCGTTTGAAATACACAATTAAAGGTTTCAAGTTGAATTGTTGAGTGTAATTAATATTAAATGTCATCAATTATTCTAAGCCTGCACATTTTGCAGGCGCAGTGCGCTAATAAGGGCGCGGGGGCAGGGAAATCGCTAACCCCATTTAAATCAATTAAATTATGAATGAGATTAAAATAATTTAATGATGCTCAATTCACTCCAGAGCGAGTTTGGCCCCTCCTAGCCTCTTGATGACAGCCATAATATAAATTTTGCATACTGCAATTGCAGTTAATTAATAATTCAATAAACTTTTGTCATTCCACTTAAAAGAATTTCACATAATTGTCATCAATAAACGTGTGTGTCTGCCGGTGAAACCAATGACATAAATTATAATTATTTTGAATTTAATTCGCAGCTAAGGAAAAGAAGTGCACTTACGAAGGGCGTGCTAATTGTTAAGTGCATGGCCGCAGGATTTATTGTAATTAAAATAGTCAACTAAAAGATTTAAGGGAATTAAATAACATAAAATGTGTAATGTAAAATATGATGCATTATTATGCTACTTGACTAAATGAGGGTTATGCACATTAAATTGCAACAGTAAACAATAAAATGCTAAATGAGGCAGGTATTAAGATAGGTTGATATAGATGTGTCGAGAGATTATTACAAAAGCAATAAAAGAGCACTAATTGATCATTTTATTAACTTGTAACATAAGGAAGATATTGCACTAATTAAATCCTAATCATGAAGCTTTTAACATTGGATTTTCCTACAAGGATCTACAAAATATCTCTTTCTATATTTTATTTCAGTTCTTTTTCGTGTTTGGTCTAAGCTGTTAATGAATTATGATTATCAATGTAATATTTTTGTTTATTAAAAATGTATTTGCTTCTGTCAAAGGCCTAACGAAGCCTTTGCATTATTGCAAAGGACATTCCCGACTTTGTCATTGTAGAATTCATAGGAATTCGGGGAATCTCCCACAAGTTCTGGGAGCCACCGACGGCAGTCAATTTTCTTGTTTACATTGGGGCACACACACCTCCCCCGGACACACACACACGCTAACGCACTTGCTCTCGCGCACACAATGACAAATAGCAAACAATTACAATGGGCAGCGGGCGCAGGCTTCGCCCCCTTATCTCCTCTTCGAGGCCGGTTGTTGTTGCTTTTTGGCCGCAATAAATACAATTTGCATGACAAAATAGCAAACAACGGCATCTTTTGCATGTGTGTCCGTGTGCATGTGTGTATGTGCTGGTGCATGGGGGAGGGAGTCCTTTGTGGGCGGAAAGAGGCGGCTGCAGGCTCACTCAGCCAAATGAAACTGCACACAAAAACAATCAACTGCGCGTCCAAGGCAACAACAATAGCACCAAAAAGAGGCAAGGACTTAATTTTAGAGACTGAATATAAAGCTACCCTAAAGATCGGTTAAATAAATAAAATATTTAAAGAAAAATATAATGGAAAAATTTAAACTTAAGAACCTTTAAACTTACTTCAACAAAGGAGAGAATAAGAAGCCTCCTAGATATCAAAGGAAGAATGGAAATATTTAGTAAAAATGCCATGAAAACAACATTTTATAAAAATAAAAGAATGAAAAAATTTATATAAAATATAAGTAAAGATAAGTTTTATGTATTGATAATGTATATAAAGATTATTTTATAAAATATTTCATCAATGCCTTTGGAACACAGTATCGGACAATGTATATTTGCAACTTAAACCAAAATATAAGTTTTTTGCTCCACAATATTTATGGCATAAATTATTTAAAAATGGCTATTTAATGGTTTTAATAAAAATACCCTAAGTAAGAGTATGACAAGCGCAAACGACGCAGAGGCTGAGGCCTGTAGTTAGACTTCTGCCGCTACTGTGAAACAACTTATGAATATTCAATTTTACATAAAAGATTTTTTGTTGCCTCTGCCACAGCCGTTGTTATTTTGAGTTTTTGTTGCCACCGGTCTTTTCTCTGCTGTTCATTCGTAGCCTCCTCTTTATACGCTACACCCCCGTGCCAGGAAAATCCCTTCATGCATGCCACGAAATGTGGAAAATATTGGGAGGTGCAGTCCTTTAGACCCTCACCAGCCAGAGGTTAATAACGAAGTCCTGCCCAAAATTAGGCGATAGTCGAATACACGAATGATTCAGTCTGCATAAGTTTTTCGATACACTGCGATAGAGGTTTAAGTGGATAAAAAAAGGACATTTGTTCAAGGCCTATTAAGTTTTTTAATAATTCTGCTAAACAAAAATTTCTGTCACGTCAATAGAGAATTTAAAGCGAGAATTCCTTTGTGACCTCAATCCAGGTCCAGGTCCTTCTCGGCGGTGCAACCTAGCGACTGGAATTTTGACACCTTCATGGTCATCAGCGACTTTATTAGATCATCCATGCGGATCTCCAGCTGCTGGCATTCCTTGAATTCCTCCTCGACTTCGCCCTCTTCCAAACCCGATCCCAATCCGTCCCTATCATGCATTATCTGACGCATGCGACATATAAATGCGTGCCGACAGAGCTCTCGCAGATCGGATCCCGAAAAGCCGGTGGCCAGGCGGGCCAACTCCTTGAGATTAACAGAGGGATGAAGCTGCTCAGACTGCAGGATTAGCTGTAGGATTTCCTGACGTTGGCATTCGCGAGGCGCTTCTATGTAAAACTGGAGTGACATTCGACGCAGGATGGCCTTGTCGAGGTCCTGAGGCCGGTTGGTGGCCCCCAACACCAGAACGCATGTATTGGCGTTGCTAATTAGCCCGTCCCAGCGAATCATAAACTGGGTCTTCATCATGGCCGTGGCTTCGTGATCCCCACTGCCACGCACCCGCAAAAAGGACTCGATCTCATCGATGAAGATGATGCAGGGCTTCAGCTTCTCGGCCAGAGTGAAGACGGCCGAGGCCAGCTTCAGGCTCTCGCCGTACCACTTGTCCTTTAGCACGCTCACGTCGAGGTTGATGAAACGCATGCCGGCATCCTTGGCGATGGCCTTGGCGATCAGCGTCTTGCCGCAGCCGGGCGGTCCGTGCAGCAGGACGCCCTTCGGCGCCTGGTACAGCTGCGAGCGGGAGAAGATGTCGCGGTGGCGCACCGGCAGCACCACCGACTCGCGAAGTTCTTTGACGACCGAATCCAGTCCGGCAATATCCGCCCAGCTCACGTCGATATCCTCGGGAGCCACTAATAGCGCGGCAATCATCACCTCGTGCTCGTTGAGGTCCTGGGTGCGAAACTTCCGCTGCTCGCTGCCCGTCGTCGAGTTCAGTTTACGTAGCTGCTCCTCGGCCACTTTCTTGGCCCTCTTGCGCACCTTGCAGTGCGGGTCCAGCAGGCTGAACATCCACTGGCCGCTGAAGTAGGTGATGGCGCTCACCGCCCCCACCGTCAGCACCATGCCCGCGATCTGGCTAGGCTTCAGGTCTGGCGACTCCATTGCATGCAATCCGGCTGAGGTTCGGTCCGCATTTGCGGTATAGAAATGTCAAGGTAATATAAAACTTATGAGGCAAGCCAGAAAGGGTTTCCTGTGCTTGCTCAACAATAGTTTTTTCAACGAAAATATGATAACTAGTACAGATTTTCCCAAGCTCTCTTCGGAACTGGAATATTATACAGCCGGCATTAGTTTCTCTATCAATGGAAAAAGGGATTTAATGGGAACAATGCACTTTATTGGAGATATATTTCCAGAACAATGACTTTTGCCAGCGTCCGCCCTTTCAGGCCATCGCCCAGCTGCGTTTTAATTTGAGTTTAACTCTTCCTGCGCCAGGACTTTGACGGTAACCTGCAAAAACTGCAAGGAATCGCATACAGCAGGCGGGGAGCAACGAGAAATGTTTTCCAGTTTAGTATCTTTTAGCGGAAGTCAATGTAACAAAAGATAAACTTGTCGGGCCAGCTGCTGTTTCTTGTTCGCTGTTTCTAGCTGGAAGGCTGCCTCGCTGCTTCCCAGCATCCTGCTGGATTGAACGCAAAGGCCGAGGCGTAGGACGGTCAGAGAAGTATTAACTAAACACTGCAGCAATTTATCTCGAACCCCCCATGCCCATACCCATAACCCTCCCCTACCATCTCCTCCGGCTGCACGTAGGTCAGCTCTGCGCTTTGTCTTACAGTTTTTGCTCACCCCTTTCCCTTTCTTTGCTCTGCTTTCCCCCGGAAGTCGCTGTGCACTGTGTTGTTTTGAGCTTCCTTCCGCATTACAAAAGAATTACTCAACACAATGTCTGGCCGAAGTTTTCCACGACTTCCAAGAGGTACCCCGCTTCCCCTCCTGCGTCCTCCCCTGTTTCTTCAGCTCAGGTGGCTCTCACAGCCCCAAAAATTGGTATTTTACAAAGCTCTTGTTGGTTTTTAATCCAACGTTTTGACCATTGTGTTTGCGCTGATCAAAAATGAAATCAAATTGCCAACTCGGAAGTTGGATTACAGTTTTCCAACTGGATATAAATTGAAGCTGCAAAATTGTCGACAAGTTCATGAATATTAAAATGAAACCTTTGCTAAAGTCAGTCCTATTTTCCATGCTATATTTCTTTAGCCTAAACTCTACAGTAGGGATTTTATAAGAGAAAGTAATTATAAAATATACAAAAACTACTTGCTTTAAAAAGTGTTAATTTTTGAAGGAAGGTATGATAAATATTTATTATAAATTTAAATGATACAAAGTAATTCAAGGGAGTTACATATTTTGTTTAGCTAATAAAAATCAGTAACTAAAGCATATACTTTATAATCTAAGCTGGCTTCTGCTTGATAACTTCTTCGCAATTTTGAATTCTGATCCGCCCTTAGCTATTCTCCATTCATCTAATTTCTCCGGAATTTGAGTGGTATTCATCGCCTATTACCGTGAATTTTGAGCTGCAGGCAGAAGGAGAAGGTATATATCCTGAGTGCTCTTCGGCTGCAATTTCAGTATGCACTTTGTGCTTCATCTTTAAGCTCGTTAGCGTGGGACAAGCCACCCAATTCCCACCTTTGCCGAACCCTCTTGCCTTTGAGACCCAGTTCAGGGCTTCATAAAAATCTCTTCAACTGTGCAATATTTCACGATTTCACTTTAATCTTTTGAACACTGAACTTTCTGTCTGCCTTCCGCTGCTTATCCCACTCTATCCCTGCTATTGTACAGGCGAATTCACAGTTGGCCTCGTTGTTCCTTCGTCACCCTTTGACCTCTTGCTGCACTGAAATCGCTAATATTGTAATAATAAGATATAAAGTACATAAGTTCAAGATATCAAGTGGGTGGACATCTGTAAGGCAGACAGACAGGCTGTTGCAGTTTTCAATAATTATGAATACTATATATTTAAGGGGGTTTTTAACATTTCTTATTTAAATATATTAGCGGAATATAGGATATAGGATACAGGGACACTCTTAGTCAGTACAATGGGTTACTGCTTCGTTAAAATTAAATTTTTTGTTCTTTTTTAGCTGCCAAGTTCTTTCGTGCGATTGACTAAGCACAGAAAAAATTTAATTATGTTTAATGCTGCGCCTTTATTACTGCATAATTTTTTATTTACACGGCAGTCTGGTTGGGATTTTAGATTAATATTAAATAAAAACTAATAATAATAATAATAATTAAATAAAAAAACTAAGACTAAAATTTAAGCAATATAGCTATTTTAACAAACATTATTTTATCATGTGAAAATATTATTATTTTAAATTTCCAAATGGTAAGTAATACCCATACACCCTATACAAGGCTTACAATTTGTAAACAATTTAAATTAATTTCTTGGCGTTTATTCCTTTCTTTTAATGATTTTGTTTTAAATACCCTTTCCATGACATTTAAGCCTAATATTTTTGAAAATCCTTATGAGCTTTTATGTATATAACTGTTTTTTAGGATCTGTCTTGCTCCTCTTTTGCAGTCTACCGCGGATAATCTTATAGAGCGCATCGACATGGGGCGACAGATAGACATCCAGTCGGACTATATCCTCAATTTCGCCCAAGAGGACAGCCGTGACCTCGAAATGTCCTTCGTAGAAATTGGTAACGGCACTCACCATTTTCAGCGAGAGCTGGAAAAATGGCTTGAAGGTTTCCGAGCTAAGGAGTTCCGCCTGCAACTTTTCCCGCTCGAAGGTGGCAAGGGCGCACAGTCCGCCATAGAAGCACACATCCTCTGGGGCCACGACCTTGTCATAGTAGTAGTGGCCGAAGGGCGTGGCAAGGAAGTGCTGCGCCGCCAATTTGTAGTTCTTCAGGCCCATGTTGGCCAGACCAGCGGCGCAGCTGAGACGAGCCGGTACCTCCTGGGAGAGATTCTCGAACCCCAAGGCGTAATGCTTGGCCTGGTCAATGTAGGTGAGCACGTGCCACCAGTTGGCCATGTAGATGGAGACACGGATCAGGTTGCGGAACGAGGTGATCACTTTGTCACTGCTCGTGCAGTAGGCCCTTGTGCGGGCATAGAACTTGACGGCCAGTTGCAGGTTGCCGCTCTTCTCGTGGTAGTCCCCGATCTCCTCCAGAACACGACGCACACGGCCGCTGCTTGAATTCGACTTCTTGAAATTGAGCTCGGCGTCCAGCTCCTGGAGGAGCAGGGAGGCCTCTAGCATATTGTCCTCCACCCAGTAGTTGTCATAGGGCAGGACAGCCTCCTCGTCCCTCTCCAGCGGCGAATTCTTGTCCTCCTTGCCGCAGAGGGACCTATAGAGTTCGTCGTACAGCTTGACGTTGTAGGTAGTCTTGACGTGATCGATGGCCAGCCTGAGGGCCGGCACCCTCAACTTCGGACACACCTTTGCGATGAACTTGAGACGAAGGAGGCGCGGAATGTCTGTGTACCGATCAGCGTAGCTGGGCAGGTGCAGTGTCATCACCTGTGCCTGCGGCTCTTCAGCAGCTGCGACGCTGCGTCGCATTAAGGAGTTCGAGATCATCTCTGGGCGGTCGGGCCGTCGAGCCCGATTTCTATAAGGTTAAGGAGTAGAACCTATTTTTGTAGCAGTGTTCAAATGTAAGTTACTTTTGGGGGAAGGGAGACAGGATGAGACAGATTTCGTAACGCCATACAGGACCCTTGTTCTCGAAGTTTTCGGGATTTTAGAGCTTGCTCCTGGCTGTCTTAACATTTTCTTTGAAAGTTAGAAAAAGTTGATTTCTGTTAATTTTTTGCTTAACTTATGGGGAGTGCTGTGTATTTATTTAAAGTGTACCTGCAACTTTAACTTTAACGTGAAAATTGATTTGAAAATATTACGGACTCTTGGCCGCCAGATTGCGTGACATTTTCGCACAAGTGCAACTCGCCTTAGCATTTCGCGAATCTGTATCTGCAGATTGCCAGTCACAGTAAGAACCTGTACAAAAAAAGGAATTCCATTACAAAGATACAAATCAAATTGGCAAAAGGCATTGAAAGGGCGGTTAGGGGAAGCAAAAATCAAATTACCAGAACTTGAAAAATCGCAGACATCACAGACCCATAAATCAGGGAACGAAAGCAGGGAAATCGAAACGTATATATATTAGGAATTGTTACCGCTAGTTAACGGCTTATTGATGCGTCGCTTTTGGCTGAATTTATTGGCCTGGCCATTGGTCCTTTGCTTCCGCACACGAAAATGCAATATGGGAAATGCAGAGAATGCAGAGAAATGCGAATGCGAAATGCTTGGGAATTGATTATTATTAATAGTAAAATAAATTATTCATTTTAGAATAAATAGCAAGGAAATATTTACATTTTAAATTATATATTTAAAAAGAAATGCACAACAATATGCTAAACTGTATACGCACAAATATAGCCATTCGAGGAACAATATTTATTTGAATCGATCGTCAAAATGAGATCTTGTTTTGAGAGACCCAATGCAGAGAAAGCCAATACGAGCAGCTCATAAAAAATAATCATAATATATTTATGGGTTGAATGACCGATTCACTAGGTTCTAATATTTATACATTTAAAATGTGAAACTAAAGCCGTGTCATTGGCAGAATGCTCACATTGAAAAACAACAAAATTGTCGAGATTCCCAGACATTTTCCAAAAAATTAAGTTACTTTCCACATGAATAATAAAATAATAAAGTATACGGTATACAAAAATATTTTTTTATAATAACTGGAACACATTGTTTTCAAGCATTTACAAGTTACTGCTAATTTTGGATGAGATTCGTTATTAAAACAGTTGGTGGGACAGTAACCCTGCTACACTCTTTTAAGTTTTTTTTTATCCTGTTTCTCTGCTGCCATAAATATCATATTATATTTTTCTTCTAAATTAAATTGCAGACCTTGATGTAATGTTGCTGTAAAAAGTGGCATTAAACATGTTGTCATAGAGCACCAATACTTTCAAGTTTTTCAGCTCATCGCAGACAGATAAATAGTCAAAACTGTTCAGCTGGTTTCCCTCTAGGGAAAGACTTTGAAGATTATGAGCTTTGGCAAAAGATCCTATTGGAACCTTCTCCAGTAAATTATAAGAAATGTCCAGGATGGCAAGATTGGGTCCAAAAAGGGGAAATCTTCGCGGAATTTTCTTTAGTTCGTTCCCCAACACCTCATCCTCATCGAATATAGGACTAATCGGGGTAAGTCATTAATGAAAATGCCTAAGAGAAGTTGTTCAAAGTGGCCCCTTGAAACAGGGATCAAAAATAATAATAGTTTTTACGCTTTTCTAAAATAGATGCAGTCATCTTGTATCAAAGTGCCAAAGAATAAAACAAAAACGAAGATAAGTTTGATAGCAGTTTTAAGATTGGCACCATTATCTTGTTAGGACCACAATTAAGTGCGTCAGTATTTAATAAAAGGTGCACTTGATTGCCGACAAATTCACTTTGCGACTGCTCAGCTCACGACTTTTGCTTTTTGCGGTAATGTCTCCACAACTCACACATGGACGGCTTGATCAAGCATTTGCACTCGACGGGTGCGGCATCCGGAAGGGGTTCGTGGCAACACTCAGAGAAGCTTGGATACTTTGGCTTTCGCCTTACGCAACGACCGCCCCTGTAGGGACGCACGCACTTGGGAGGGTTGCGGGCCTCCACACAGCAATTGGGCATCTTGAACCGTGGACACAGGGTGGGCTTCATAAGCTCACACGGCTTGATAAGATCGAGGTCCAGCTGGCCAAGCACACATGTGTCCACCGGACAAATGCTCTTCGCCTTGACGATCTTGCGCCGCTTAGGGTTAACCCGTTTAGAGACACACTGCATCTTGCGCTTCCGAGTTTTCACCACACACTCGTCCCAGGTGCGCGAATATTTGCGTTTCATCATATCCTGGGGCTTGTAGTGAGTAAGGTCCCAGGCCGGCAAATCGTTCGCGCACGGCTGGCTCAGGCACGCCTTGCGCTCACTGATGAACGAGGGCATGTTGAACTCTACGTCCGAGCGGCACTTGAACTCCGAGCGACGCATCGTCTGCCAACAGGCATCGTACACCTTTGTGTTGTCCGGCAGCGTAATCGGCTTGGCGTCGTCCCGCACCGTCAAATGGGGATATGAAGTCGGATCCTTGTGATGGGCAAACTGAATGCGCAACGGTTTTAGCAGCGCGCACGATAAACTCTGCCGAAATAAAGACTTTGACATAAGGGTCAGGCCCTTTGATTGCATTATTTCCGTCATAATTTTGGCTTAAACGAATTAATATACAATTGATCCATCAATTGAATCAAATTAATTTAGGGGTAAAACGAAAGGGTAAAAGGGAAATGGAAGAGAAAACGAAAAGAGCTTTTAAAAGAGCCGAGAATATAACATAACCGGTCGGTTTGTTATTATACTAAGGAAATCATAAAATAGGGCAAGTATTTTGACACCCGGGCTGACGTAAATATCATGGATAGATGGCATATTTAAATATATGTACATATGTAGTTGTCCACCTATTATCCTGCTCTATGTTTTTTGGAGGACCTCCGGGCCTCGAAGCTGGATGGAAAAGTTTAAAATATTCGAAAGAGATATTTTCAGAGTGGGAAAAATATCCATAAAAGCGAAAACATTAAAACATAAACCTATAACTAGTCTTTGCAACAATATTTCAAATGCCAAATTTTGTTGGAATATCTAAAGTAAAAGAAATGCTCTTGGTCATAAGAAAAGCCAACATAAAGTTACATTTTCCGTTCAGTTAATGTCCTCTGACGGTCGGACCCCCACCCACTTGACCGCTAATCGAGGAGCGAAGCTTTTGCGCCGAGATTGCAATTAAAATCGATTTTCCACTTTGATCGGGGATTTCTGATTGCCAAAGCTGCGCCGCCCACAATCCCGCTGTGCCATGTGTTTGACGTCTATTGTGTCGATTTGTTTCTGTCAACGTCTAGGCTCCAACATCCATCCGGGCGGGCATATCCCTTTGAGCAAATTTTAATGAAATTAGAAATTCGCACGCGCCGAAATCCAAAAAAAGAAAAAAAAAACTGAACGCGACGGCGTTGAATTCCGGGGCACACACTCGTCGCCTCGATTACTTGTCAATTGCAAAGCATTTTTGACTGTGATTGCCCCGAAAAAAGAGCCTGTAGCCATCAATCTGCGCTGCTTGGACACAGACTGGTTTGTCGCGTTCTTTTCTTTCAATCAAAAGTCATTGAACAATGGACACGGATACTGTGGCACTAGACTCACGGATGATTGACGTGCTCTTTTGGGAGAAGGTTTCGGCATTAGCCAAGCCAGAAGAGGTGGTGAGAGATGGTCTCGACACGGTGCCACTGTGGAAAAACGATGCCATCATATCTCCACTTAAATATTTATTTAGTTTAAAAATGCTATTAATTATTATCAAACACCCAAGTTTAGATGAAAGGTGGAACTCGTAACTTGAAAAAAAAAAAACAAAAGAAAAAACAGGCAAAAAGCCAATCATGTCCAAATAATTGTTTATTCTCAACAAAACTTATTGTTCATTGCACCTGGGGCATGCCCCAAAACACAGCATATAACATGGACAGGGGATGAGAGCGAGAGAGCAGATGTGTTTTCCGGCCTTGTATGGATTTTCATTTGTACTCGGAACATGGAAACTGAATGCCATCATGAGTGCAAATGTTGTATATAATTTGCACGACAAACAAATGAGTCCTGGGACGAGACAGCCGGCCAGCGAATGCGGACCAGAGTGCTGTGTTGACCATTCAGCTTGGATAAATAAAACATGTAAGCTTTTTGCCAAATATTTGCCATCAAAACTTCAATGCCATTGTACGCGCGATATCGGGAAATTAAAGCTACTATCTGCACAGAGAGAAAAACTGGAATTATAATTAAAAAGGTAACTTGTGGCTTTAAAAAAATTAGTGTCTGTAGGGTAAGGAATCCCATAAATTAATATTAGATTTATATTTTTATATCATTATTTTTTATTTAAACAGAGGATAAAATAAATTAATACATAAAATTATAATAATTAAAGATAAAAATATGATCAAACTCGAGGACTTAGCTATATATTTATATAAATTCCCATGTTAATCATTCTTTTATTAATTTTTAAAAACGTTTGAACAGGCCTATTTATTTTATACAAATTTAATAATAATAATATAGTGTCAACTATTAATAAAACAATTTTCCATTTTGGAAAAAGCCCCTTTTATACAGATTTCCGATGGCCTCGGGTTACATATCGAATTGATATACAGGATTCGCCAACGCCTTCGCCCTGCTGAACACTGTTCAGTGGCTGGCAGCCAAAGTAGCTAACTAGCAATCCAAGGACGACGGGCGGCAAAGTTCAAATTCAATTACCTTTCAAATATTTGCATTTTGTGACACAAACTTTCATCATAATGCTGCACAATGGCTGCCACTCGAATGCCACTTGAAAGCGGCCGACGGATGGCGGATGATGGTGGGTGGTGGGAGCTTCAGTGGGAGACGACTCGCTGGCAGAAACGATAAAGAACAGACCGACGGGAAGCGGCACTCAAAACAGTTGCCGCTAATGTCGCCCTGCTTCCTTTGGCCTTTCCAACGACAGCGACACAACGTCGCCGAGTTCGGGAACGACAATGACGTTAACTTTCGCCGCCTACCGTAACCCGGCCTGCCCGGCACCCAGCACCAGGCATCCGGCACCCTGCATCCAGTTTCGAAACAATTACAAAACAAAGGCCATGGACTACAGGCCCCTGCAGCATGGTCCATGGTGAATGTCGGGCGCATAAAAAATACCCAAATAAGCCAATTTCAAAACAGAAATTGCAACATTCACTGCGTCGCCCCTCTACTCCCCTGGCTTCTGCTGCACGTGGCACAGGATACCTTCAATGCCCCTGAAACGAGGATGGGCATACTCGTAAAAGTAATCTGCCCGGGCTCATGCTTTATATATTAGGGACTTCAAAATTAAAGATTTAATAAAACCATACTCCTGGGTATTTCCGACATTTGTCCTACTAATATTGTGTATGTAGAATGTCGTGCTTCTAGGGTGTGTTTAAGGCAACAAATCGAATATATATATTTTCTTTAGTTGGCAAAAAGTATCTTCATGACCCAAAAAATAAATAGAATTTATTTAAAAATTGTTAAATTATATTTTTCAAGCTTGTCAGCTTACCTTAACTGACTCAAGGCCGAAAAAAAAACAACTCGAGCAGCACATAATAAGTAATTATGTTCTATTTATGAATTTTACGGCCGAATCACTCCGGTCTAATCTTTTTTTGAACAAAAATCTAAAACAAAAATCTGAATCGAGCGGATGTATACAGATCTAACAAGACTTACCATATATAGAATGAATTAATCAACATCTCATTTCGAGATTGCTCAATTTGGACAACAACAAAAATTTCAGGACCTTTGCTTTAGAAGTTCAAAAAGTTAAAAAATATATATAATAAGATTTAATACTCCAAGAAACATTAATTTGTTAAAAGCTTTAATGAAACGCATAAGATTTTACATGTAAGATTACAATTTTAAGAAGGGTATAAAATGAATATAAAATTATAAAAAATAAAAAGTCTCAGAGGCTTTTTTTTTTCAAAATGTTAAAACTAAGAATATTCAAAAATAGTTATTCAATTTAAAGAGTTTTCAAGTATCTAAAATTAACATTGGTGTGTTTGTTTTTTGCTAAAGAGTATCACAATCACAATGGTTTCCATCGAATTCAGCTACACTTTTTTAAAGTTCCTTTATATCCTGTTTCTCTGCTTCCATTAATGTTCTGTTTTCCTTCTAAAGTACTTGTAGACCTTGATCACCGAGGTACTTCGTTATGTTGTGGTAAAAAGTGGCATTAAACATGTTGTCATAGAGGGCCAAACGTTTCAAGTTTTTTAGCCCGTCGCAAACAGACAGATAGTCAAAGCTGCTCAGCTGGTTCCCCACAAGGAAAAGACTTTGAAGATTATGGGCCTTGGCAAGGGATTCTATCTGTACATCCTCCAGTAAATTATAAGAAAGGTCCAGGATGGTAAGATTGGGTCCAAAAAAGGGGAAACTTCGTGGAATTTTCTTTAGTTTATTATGGGCCATATGAAGGAACCGGATATTCGAAAAGTGGCCCTCTTCCCCCTTAGGGGTATCCAAATGAAATAAGTTTCCTAGGTAATAGTCGTCTAATAAATTTTGGGAGAGGTCCAAGGTGGTTAGATTGGGTCCGAAAAGAGGTAGCCTTCGCGGAATATAATCTAATTTATTTCCAGCCAGGTTGAGGGAACGTAGATTGGGAAACTTGCACTCTTTTCCATTTTCATCCAGTTCGAAGTAAGAGTAATCGGAAAAGTGTGAGGAATTCGAAAGATCCAGCCACTCAAGGGATGGCATGTCACAAAGGACTTGTACAAATGAACGGTAGAAAAAGGTTTCACTAAGATCCGCTCGAGTTACCTTACTGTTTTCATGATATATTTTCTGAATGCTTTCGGTGATCCGTAATCTCTCCACACCGCTGTTCCTCAGGTAAAGGTCTCTTACTCTTATAGACAATCGGAAGTCCCTCAATCCTCCACAATTACTCAGATTGAGTTCGTCGATGGTCTTAGGAAAATCGAAATCAACAATTTTCAATGGATTTCCACTGAGACAAATCACTTCAAAATCCAAATTTCGCATGAAAATATCCTTTGGCAGAATAGAGATGTTATTGTTATCCAAGTGCAGGATTCTAAGACTCTCCAGCGGATTAAAGACTCCTTCTGGAAGGACCTTAATCAAGTTATTCTGCAATCCCAAAAACCTCAAGCGGGAGAGTTTGTGGAATGTTTCATTAAACAATATTTCTATGGAGTTTTGAGTCAGTGAAAGAAAATCCAAATTAATTACATTTTCAAACTGGTATTTTTTCAATTCCTTTATGGAGCAGTTAGTGATCTGGATCCTCTTAAGAGCGTGCAGTGGGGGAAAAATGTCCATTTTGAAGTCAGTGCCACAGTTCAACACTTCTAATTCTTCGAGATTGGGTGTAGCTTTAACTACCTCCAAATCGGATCCGTTTCGTGAGAGAAGTTTATAAAGATATGGAGCCGGTTTATCGGAGAATCGTAAAGTGTAGTTGAGAGAACATTCATCGAAGGGACAAACTTCCTTTAGATCTTGGCTTCCAAGAACAGCGACAGCCATCACAAGCAGCACAAATAAGATAATCATGTTCAATTTAACTTTTTGATTATTTTTCCTTCGACGAATATTTAAGAAATAAAACCCGAAATGTCTTTCGTAATCGAAACAGTTCACTCTTTCCGCTTGAAGGAAGGAATGCGGAACGATCCAATCTGAATGAGAACGATGAGCTAACTAGAGCTAGATAGAGAACTAATCAGCTCTGGAACCCGAGATTGTGCAAACGAACTAAACTACAACAAGAAAGAAAATTAACATGGGCAAGCCGCGGTTTTTATACCCTTACAGCTTAAAATTGGGCAATTAATCAAATGAAAAGAAGAAATACATATACCATAAATGCCATTAAAATGGTTTAAAATTTGTAATTGTATAATTCAAATTTTTTGTTGTCTAAAAATTCTCCAAATTGTTTTTTTTAATTTCATTAATTTAGAATTTGTATATTATTAATTCTGTATGAAAATATAGTTATTGTCATAATTCTCAGTAGATGGTTTTATGACCTTCCTCCTAATACCAATCAAATGTTTTCAAATGTATTATAAATTACATTAAACAAATATGAATAGTTCAGCCGAGTGTGACAGACTGTGAGATACCCAGTACCCAGAGGCAGGGCAATTGAGCTTTTTCACCTACCAATATGTATATTATTATATTATTGCCTTCTCAAATGCGTTGCTGCGAGTCCAAGGCCTCGCCCAGAATCTGAAATGGATGTACAGAAGTTTGTCATTTCTTAACCAGACAGAGAATACATTATGCAACAGGGAAGTCGCCCACTGACGTCGCTGGCTAACCCTATTTACATGCCGAGTTCCCTGGAAAATGGGAAATGAGAGACCTGCGCAGAGGACCAAGGAAAGCGGCTGTAGATCCGCAATGAGCATAGGTAGGGCTCAGGTCTGACTCAGTTTCCGCGTGTATGTGGCAAAATGAAGCTCCCATCTGCATATGTATAATATGTATAAGGCGTGGACTTACATTCATCGTTTGAATGCCCTGAAGCACGATATAAAATGCATAGAATTTTCCTTTTAGTCGATGCGTTTGGAGTAAAATTCATATTATGCATGGAGCTGTCTCAACGAAACTATAATGCTGGCAACGTACTAAGGCTTCAGCGTAACAAGAAAATTCTGTACACTTTACTCAAGTCGCATTCGGAAAATTCGTGTAAAATCACAAACCTGGCATAAAATGACGATCTCAATAATAAATATATCTCAAAAAGCCATTGCATTCTTTCAGGCGACATATAAATTAAAGTATTTAGCATTGCTTCATTATATTTCCATATCCTTGAAAGCCAAACTTATTTCGTTAAGATCTTTTGTTTTCCATTGGCATAGATCAGTGAGTTTTGTGGGAAATTTATGATTTGCGCTACCACAAGGCGTTGGCTTAAAGAACAAAAAGAACAAGTTAATGGGAAAATATGTATGGTATGCGGGGATGGCTCTGGGTAATGTGTGATCTGGGTGCTCTGTCTCGGGCGGCTAAAAATACAGCTGCTGTCGCTGCAGGAGTCGGCATAGGACAATGGAGGCTGTCATCCACAATGAAGATGAGCAGCAGACTGGCTTGAATGAGCTCGGTATGGAAAATGTATGGAAAAGAGCTGGGGTTAGTGTGGGCAGGGGACTGTCTGGTCCGCACACAGAGCAGAGCAGGGCAAACAATAAGGGCGATGGCTTGCATAGGCCACCCACACCCACGCACGCATATGTATGTTTATGTAAGTATATGTGGGGGGGTCATGAAATCCTTTGGCCAAGTTTACTTCTGTCCTCGTCATCGTTGCAGTTTCCTGATTCCAGCATTGTCTTTATGCCGGCTTAATCTGTGTCAAAAGGCGTAAGTTATTACAAGCCGGTCACGCCCACTTGGCTGCATCCAGCAGCCCAGCGAGATGACGGGCTGAGAGCCAAGTCAAAGGTTTATCTCGTGTTAACGGCTTTTGTTCTCGTTCCCTAATCAAATAGCTTGGATCGAGTTCCTCCTTCCGATGCTAAAATGATAGTTGACAGTTTGCAAGGACTATTTTTTAAGTACATTTCTATATTTATAATATAGAAATTAATTAGGCAAATAGTTGTTACATGGGATCTTTTAATGGTTGAATAATTAAATCATTTTATTTGATGTAGGAATGTAAGTATGCTTTTAATGCTGTGCATTTTCCAAGTTCTCATTCAGCGCATTCATTCCAATGCTTCAACGGATGCTGTTGTCCAGCTGTTCAAGCGAATCCAGTTGGATTTTTATTATCAACAATATATATAAAGCTGTTTTGGTTGATATTTGTTAAGTGGGAGTGGGGAAAACGCCCTCGTTCGAAAGACAAATAGAGATCGAGTGGAAAAGAGCCAGGCAGAGCAACAGAAAATAGGAAATATGGCAGCTAACTAGAAAATAGAATAGCAGTTTACTGGTAGACTTTGGTAAACTTATAAAAAACCTACAACTCCATGTCAGAGCTATATCCATGGTCATAATCTTATTTATATCCGAACTAATCTCCCATTTTTTCTAGTTTTATTTTGTTACATTTAACATTTTTATAAATAAAGTTTGGTTTCTATTTTATTTGTATCTGTAGAGCTGTCGAATTTTTTAAAAAATAATTTTTATAATAGAAATATCATGTTTTTCAACTAATAACTAAAATGGTTCCACAGCCCTTTTGAATTTACTTGCTCAGCCGCGTCAATGATGCGATGGAATTTAATGACACTTTACATCTGCCGTCCAACGGAAAAAACTTACGCCGTGAGAGGGGCTACGAGGGACAAGGGGCGGAGAAACGGTGAAAATGTATTTTCTAAAACTGAAAATCGGGGACAACGAGGGGCTAAGGAATTTGAGTTGAAAAATGTTTCCAAGTTAAATGAAGCGCATCAAACGTCAGTCGATAAATTTAAAAGCCAAAGCTATTGACTTGCAGAAATAAAAGCAAATAATGCTCCTGGCCAGGCATTCAGCCAGGATGGCAGAATCGAAGGGCGGCAGGATGGCGGCGGCCAATCGCAAACCCAGACCCAATCAAATACTGGAAAGCTGGGAAAACCGATTCCATGTGCATGCTGGTGACATTTTGCTGACAGCAGCAGCAGCAGCAGTGGCAGTGGCAGTGGCAATGGCACCGGCCACCGGAAGTCCAAGTGTTGACAGCGCTCTCTGTGGACCGCTGAAGGAAGGAACCGGAACAGCAGGAAAGAAACGGGATTAGAGATGGCAATAATGTCTAAATCAAAAAATCAAAATTGATTTACCAAGTTATTATAATGTATAATAATTTAGTTCAATATAAGGAGATATACATGCATATTTTCATTCATATAACCATTAGTCTTATGAACAAGGCCGACTTGATTTTTACATATCTAGACATATCATAGGAGGATTACAAATAATAATATAAAATATTGGAAAAGGATATTATTACCTTAACAAAATTCCCCTTTGTTAACTTTATGTTTACCTATTAACGCTTTCCTTATCTTTGTCGATATATAATATCGGTTCATTTGCAACAGACATCACTAAGCGATTGGTCTCAACGGCTGAGTGAAGGACAGAGCAGGACATGGTGATTGGCTCCTTAACTCTTTTGCCAACTCCTCAGACTGGCGACTGCTGGGCGTGGTAGCGTATGTGATCCTACCATTTCCCCTCACCTTTGGTCCTTATAAGCTACAGCCCGTGGACAAAGTTTGTCCTTTGCATGCTGTCGAAACTTTTATAGAAATTCAATTTTTACTATATCGGTTTTATTCTATTTTGTTCGGTGCTGTATGTGTCGCTTGTCCCTATTGAAACAATAAATTTTTTGAACTTGAGAAGGGTATGTGTCTAACCCTGTCGAGAGCTTTGACCCCTGCTGAATAAAACGGATATAAAGAGTCAATCGTTTAGGAACGAGAAAAACTAAGAAAATTCTATGGATTTATATTATGCATTTTGAGTATATGTATATTTCTTGATCAGCATAGCCAGGATTTGTTTTTTTTTCAAGTAAAATCAAGCTGTTTTTCATTTGTATATCCCCTTTTTCCAAAAAGTTTCAATTACTCAAATGCAGGTTTCCTTTTCTAGAGTTTTGTGCTTTTCGTAAACAAATTGCATATAAATTGAGCTCATTTACTGCGTTGGCAGGTAATAATGAACATTTTGCGGGACATCCACTTTAAATTTCGCATTCCCCCGCTTCTCTATAGAGCATATCAAGAGCATCCATCCATTTCCGTTTCCACCAGCGGTAAAATGAACAACAAAATCAACAGGAACAATAAAAGTACTTGAAAATCAACGACAACTTCTACGTTGTCAAGTGACTTACCGTGGCAGGCTGCCACTTTTTATTTTTGGTTGGAATTTTTATGAGTAGCGGTAGTGGGAAAGTCTAACAGACTCCTGGTTTCGCCACTTTATTAAAATTATATATTTGCATGTTTGTTGAAATTTCCGCAGCATGCAATGCAAAAGAAAATGCAACAGCATATGAATTTATAAATATGAAAAACTGTTCTGTACAACTTTCTGAGAAGTTTTTTTTCACGCACTTTACATTACTTGAGTTTTTAATAAATAAAGCAATCTAACAAAGTATGTAAACTTTTCTGTCTTTAATAAATATTTTTATATTTTTGACAACAGAAACTATTGATTGATAATTTTTCATTGGGGAAAACATTTTGTAGCTACAATTTTTGTAGATTTCAGAATAAGATTAATTATATTACGATTTTTTTCGAATTTTTATTAAACCCTTAACTTTATTAATTCAGCTTTGATCGATGCCTATTTTTAGCATAATATTCTTTAACTCATAAACAGAAAAAGAAAACAAAATTTCAAATGTAGTTTCCAGATTTTAAATATCTTTTTTCACTACCCTTAACAAGAGGCAATCCCTTGCGTTAATTATTAAAATAAGAGTAGACCTCCCCCACAGTGAAAATATACTAGTTCAGTTTTTTTTTTAAGCACAACTACAGGTGTTTAAGCATCGAAACAAATAAGCCGAGCATAAAATGCCAGCCCAGATACATAAACATAAATTCTGCATTTAAATGGTAGGCAGGAGCATAAAAAAGCAACGTGTGTGTTTGTTGTAAATTAAGTTGCAGGGCAAGTGCATGAAGCCAGGATATGTTAACGTAATATTTGTGCCTTGTTAGTTGTCGACGCTTCGCTGGCGCTCGATGAGGACGCCGACTGCTATGAGGACGAGTTGTTAGTCGAAGCAATCGCAATGGCGGGGTGAAGGGCGAAAAGGTTTCACATTTAATGACATTTAACGGACTATAATTAAAATTTTAAATCATTATGGGGGAGAGAAATGTTACGTTGCGAAATACAAACAAGTGCTGCTCTAATTTTCGCTTGCCATTGAATTGGGGCAAACGTTAAAGACTCCCCAAGAAATGCCCCCAATTCCAGGCGCCAGGAAGAACGCATTCAACTGCCAGAATCACGCTTAAGCTAACGATTTATGTGAGATTCTTTAAGCGAAATCCAAGTCAATTAGTTTCCTAATTCGTTTTACGAAAAGGAATTTATCGATTTTATCAGCAGACGTGCAGAAAGTAGTTAAGACCAGTTCCCTCCAAGCCCTCCGCTCCCCCTCCGCAACCACATCCTCATCCGCATCCAGCGTGTGTTAGTGTTGATAATGATGCCTGGTATTTGTGTGTCCGTGTGAGCTTTATGCCCTCCCAGTGGGAGAGTAAGCAATAAACCAGCCGCCACGTTGTTCATACGCCCCGTGGAGCATAACACAAAAATAGTTAAAGAGGAAGCTAACAATCTTTGGTTAATTAATTTAGATAAACAATTGTTTTCGAAGCATATTCCACTTATCGAATTGCTCAACAGAATAATGATTGGGCGGTTCAATTTAATTTATGAATAAGATAATTTAATTATAACATTTAAACAGATTTTATGTATTCATGTTTTTAGTTTTAATATATTAATAAGAAAATATGCTTACAAAATTTAAACAGATTTTATATTTTCAAGTTTTTTATTGTTTGAAAAGATATATTTGTCTTAAGATATTAAATTTGTAGTGTTATTTGAAGTAAATGTTTAAATTAATGAAAATACAATAAATATATAGTTCACTTAACTATTTATTTTAAATTTAAATAACTACCTTTATTATCCCAAGATTGTCTTTAGTAAAATGTGAAAAACATAATAAGATTGATTTAGAAAATATTTTCCTTCCTCAAAGCATACTACAGGTCTGTCAAAAAATATAAAAAATGTTCTTCATGGTAAAATTAAACTCTTTCTACCTAATATATAACCAAATTAAATATAAAATAATACGATCTACTTGCATTTTTCTTTCTGTAGATAAATATTTTCAAATAAAAAACTTGAGTAAATTCTTTTGAGGTTTTCTTCCGCTGTGCTTAGCTTGTACCCTCTTAAGACCCCTCACGATCGCAGATTATAAGGCCTTTCACAAGGAAAAGCCGACTTTTAGGGGGTCAGGTCTCAGAGGCAAAACTGTTCCGTAGTCTTAAAGAATTTTTAATTGCTTTAAAAAGAAGTTTAATGCTTTCTTATTTATTTTTGCGGCCCGGACGGAAAGGGGGCCAGCGAACGGAAGTCTGGGGGCAAGGCGATGCCATAGACAAATTCCATTAAACTTTTGGTTCCTAAACTGTGTCAAAGTTTTGGCCGGGGAGTAGGCTTCCCTGGTCCGCTGGCTAAAGATAATTCACTGGAGAACGAGAGACGGAGTCTCAGAAGCTCTCTGCGTAAAAGTTTTTGGCGCAAAGTAAACTCAACTCCGAATGAAATGAAAATGCCACAGAGGCAGTCCAATGGGGTATAAGTAGCGGGTGGCAGGCGAAATCCCGGGCTTGAGCCCGGAGACTGCAGATTGAGGCTGGTGTTCTCGGCGAGCAATCAATTTCTGTTGACGTTGACAACAAGGCAAAAGTCCGGCCAAAGTTGGGGCTAAAAAAGAGCGGGCCGGCGGTGTCTGCGGGGACGATGAGATGAGACGCGACGGAGGCAACAAATCAAAGTCGATGCCGATGCGGATGCCGATGCCTCTTAAGACGCCTGTCGAATTGTCCTGAACTCCCCCACCAGCGTCCTTCGCCCTTGCCCTCTGCAATATCTCAATCTTAAGCCGGCTGCGGTTGAAGTGTATTTAAAAGTTTGATTAGTTTTTAATGTTTGTAAGGCAAGTTCTTCATGCTAATTTTTCTTTTTTAATTCCTTTATTTTCTATAAAGCTGCTTTGGTGCTTCGTTTTGTCAGTGGTATTTCGTAAATTTACACATATATATGTATATGCACATATAGGCATGTAAATTAATGCAAAATATAACTAATAAAAACATATTGCAGGCCATAATAAATGGCAACCGATGTCTAGACACATTGTAGCAACGTTAAAATATTTTAATGAAATATGTAAATTATTTGGAATGCAAAATATTTAACAATGAGTGAATTTCAAACAAAATATACAAATGCCTTTAATTTGACAGATACATCTTTGTTTTTAACGATAGCTTTAAGGACTTTGTTTGCCCTTCATCTTTTCCCGCAAACAGCTATTATATTTGTTTTAATCATGACCTCCAGGTGGGCAAAAATCGTTCATCTTCCATCTGCCACCTTTCAGCAGTTGAATTAAAATACATACAGGAAAAGAGCCCTCCTTCGGATGCAGCCATAAATTATGAATTATGAATGTCAAGGTGCTTATGTACGTGTGTGTCCTGAAGCCGCCTTGTCCTGCCCGTCTTTCTTGCCGTGCTCCTGCTGCTCGTCCCTCGGGTCCAATAATGTTAAGAGGTCCATGGTCCGGGAGGCGAGCGGCCTTGGGCACAGTTAATAGAAACACTTTCTGTGCACAGAAGTTATAAACATTTATGGCAGCTACTTAAAAATGTCAAGCAAAAAAATTATGATAATGATACGTGACATTTGAAAGCAATAACAATTTAGTTAGCACGCACTTTTTGATTACTCTTCTTCACCGCATCCAGCCATTCCTGGCTCGACCCTATATATGCGTGGCTTCGGCATTCTTTCATTATTTATGCCTTTTGGCCCCATAAAATTGAAAAATTGCTTTAAAAAAATGCTCTCACATGTATGTATAAGTGGGTATACCGAAATTAAATGCTTTCAAGGAGGAAGCCACGCACTTTATACGAGTATTTCCTATATGAGTATAATAACAATCATCATAAAGAACACGTATATTTGGGCAATAACAGAAAGTTGTGTTCAGGAATATATAATGCAATATAGTCGACTCTGAAATACCCGATGTCAAATCAAAGCTAATGTATATGAGTGTATTATTAATATAAATTAGATTTAAAGTTTTTTCAGAAGAGAAAAGCTTCATTTCGATGCCACAAAGCTTAGGTGTTATACATTTTATTAATCTACATTTCCAGAATTTAAAATGTATGCATTTATTAAGACTACATTAACATGTCTGTATTTATTTCTATAATTTTATTACAGAAAATACCTGATAACACTTTCAAATTGAGTATTAAAATCTAGTTGCTTAAAGCGAGCTTTTAATTTTGGCTGAGTTAATTTTTCACAAATTACCATGGTTATGAAATTAACAGAAAATACTGGAGAACTGGACGGACTAGAATCCAGGCCCAGATCCTCAGAGAAAAGTAAGCAAATAAAGCAGCAACCAGCAACTGCAACCAGCAACCAGCAACCAGCGGCAGTGGCAGTGGCAACAACATGAACAGCAAAGCACACATCCTGTGTGTCAACTGAATAATTCGTTGCATGCACAAAAGGCATGCACTCACATCCGGCTTCCTGTCATTCTTTTTGCTTGCCAGAGACAGAAAGGGTTGCCTTTTGCCTTTTGCAGGGCGAGATGGGCCGAGAGTGGCCAAGCCTGCAATTTATGTCTATGTATTTGCTGTTGTTGTCTTTATGGCGTGTTTGGTATTTGTTGCAACTTTTGTTTTGAATTCCTGCGGCCTTGTCACACGGCTCCATGAGCTCACAGTTAAATTTATGTTTCAGCACAGCGCACAGCCAACAATGAAGGGGCGAAACAGAGTTGCATGCAACCAGGGATGGGCCAGTTCATAGGTCGCCTGGGAAGGCGACGCGTCGCCCGCTTTTGTAAAGCAGCGCATAATCCACTGATTGCTCCCAAGGTTCAGCTTTCAAGGACACAGCACATATCCATGGAGAACAAGGAGCACAGTGCAGGTAGACCGGAGAGAAGAGTGATGATGGGACAGGTGGCCTCAGCTATAGCTGTCGGGTCAACGGATGTGTTGCACTTCGCTGTTGCATGAACTCTTCTCAAGAGCGGGTGTATTTGCTACTTTGTATAGTTACATTATATGATTAATAGTTTAGTTATTAATACTTAACTTAAAAACTTAAAGGCAATATGAGAAGTAAAAGTTTTTAAGGTCCTGAAAGAAAGTGATGTTAAAGTAAATAAATGAGCTGTGAGTCACCGATAATCATTTGAAGCTCCCTAAACAAAGGAATTTTTGACAAAATTCGTAAAAGTATATTATTGGTACATATCCTACAAACACTCCTTTGCCTCTGTTATCCTGTATCTTACACAGCACCTCGCTAGGCCAAGACGTGAACTCTTTCATAGTCCCAATCGGGAGTCCTCCTAGTCAGTATTAATTTTGCATATGAATAGGAGTTCTATGGCCCACTGAATTTTATCTTGTTGTCGGTACAAAATAGCACAGAGATTTTTAACTTAAAATTTGATACAGATACAGCAGATTTAATAAAATATATTTAATGATTTCGACAGCTGAGGATTTGTTTAATTTTATTTCACCAATTTAAGTTAGGGCCTATTTAAGGCATTATTTTCCCCTAATTCCTGCCTTTTTTAAGGCACTGTTAATCCCCTAATTCCGCACTAAAAGTGTGTATTTAATTTCCCATTACTATTGCCAGAATCATTAGGCAACACCGGAGTAAATCAAGTTAGACTGCAACCGTTTCAGAAAGTATTTTTGATATATGCTGCGTGCGCAGCAGTAAAACAAGTATTTTTCGTAGAAGGACTCACCTAGAAAAGGGGTGAAACAAGGCTGCAAAGTCGGAAAATGTTGTTGCTCTGCACACTGCATTTAAGTAAAATGAATTGCTTGCCATTTATTTTGGTTGCTTATCATATAAATTGCACTCGCTTGCCTGCAAGTCATTATTTGGCACATTTGCGCTCAATGACTGCACATTGTTTGTAGTCCTCCGCATTCTCCCTCAGCCAGCACAGCGTTAAATAGGAGTGACGAACCGGAAGCCTCGAGATACAACAACTGCTGACCCAGTGCAGAAAGGCTAGAGCTCTGGCCGGTTGGTCTTATGCACTTGACTTCATCTTCGACCTCCTTACGGTGCCCAGGCATCGGAGCCAAGGTTCGAGTATGCGACCAGAAGGCGCCTCTTGAACGTGGCAGCCGGGTTATCAACAACACACCTGCAACTGCACACTGCATCCACCGCCTACTCAAATAAATTTTAAGAAAATGCCCTGTTTAAAGCAGCTTAATGCCCGTCAAGGCAACCATATTTTTATGGAGCACTAGATCGTATTTTTATTTAGAATACGGTTAATAAACATATTTACTTAAACATAAAAATGTAACCTAATTCTAGAACAAATAAAACCTTTTAATTAGCATTAGCGTTTTGTAAGCCTAAGAGTAAATGTCAAAATCAAAGTACAATGTATTTAGCTTAAAGTGATAAGCTATGAAAATCGACTTTTAATTTGGAGTAATTCTATAACATATGTACATACATACATATACATATATGCGGTATCAGTATTAATGCATCGTCAAAAATATTGAGAAACACTATGAAGTTCACTCGAAAAAAAATATATAATTTGTTATGCAACATAAATAATATTTATGAAGAAATATATATAGCCAAATAAAATAAATATGTTATTCATAATCATAATTTCTATTAAGGAAAAAAAATCGAAAAATATATATTAAGTCTAAATTTATATTCAAAAATGTAATTAGAAATTTAATGAAATATATACAGCTCTGCAATTTCCAATTGAGCCAAACATTAAATAATTAAGTTAAATAAATAAATTCATTAAAAGAAAACACAACAATATTATTAAAAATATAATATAAAATAATTATTTAATTTTGCTTTTACTTTATTGCAAGCAATAAGCTACATTTAAATATGAATAATTTTACTCAAGGCAATATATAATATAAAACTATAAACATAAAATTTTGTTGTCTGTACATTTATATTTCTTGAACGTAAATAAATGTTGAAACAATTGTTTTGTCGTCCGAAGTCTGGCTATATAAACAGGCGAACGCTTCGAAAAGATTCAAAACAAATCCGCAGTCAACAATGAACATCAAGAGCTGTGTAAGTGTTGCTAAAATTTATTATTAATTTCGTTGATCTGAACTATTGTGATCCCTCCTTGTGATTACCCTTCTCAGCTGCTTTTCCTATCGCTTCTGTTTGCCGGAGCTGCGGCGCGTCCGTCGCCAGCCACGCCCACCACCTTGCCGCCCTGCACGCCTTGGTGTGCCGGACAGCCCCCACCGCCACCAGGAGCCGTAAACTAGAGTCCAACTATGTCGTTTTGCAAATTCAACTCATAATCACAAAAATAAAACAAAACAATAACAAAATTCAATATATTGTATTCCTTATTTAGATTAAATATGAGAAATATATATGTTTTTCAGAATTTTTCGGATATGAACGAATTGGATTGAATGGGTTGGATTAGGTTTGATTGATAAATTTTTATTGATAAATTTTAAATTGCCCTTTGCAGCTGCGCTTCAATCTCTTATCTTTGCAAGACCGCTAGTGCGCGTGTGGGACAGGCCCTACCTTATCTATAGAAATATACAAAAGGAAATACAACAGTTTAGTTAAGCGGGTCACAAATTTATTTGGGATTAAATTTGTGATCAGTTTAATTGAATTCTGCAAATGTAAATAATTTAAATAATACTCTATTCCAACACATTTCTGACTTTTACGTTGTTTAATTTTTATTAAAAAGAATATTGATTTAATTAAATAACAATTTAATTACCAATTAAACTCCATAATTATTTCCGTCCATAGGAATATGGCTGGGGGTACGAACGAGCCCTGAGATCAATGATTTCATATTTGCCACCAGAATTGTGTGTAGCTTCCGATCCTACTGGTGATCCTCCTGGTGATCCGCCTGGATAATGCCCAGGTCTGGGATTGTTCCAACCTCCAGGTCTTTGGCCGAGTCCAGGATTATTCCAGCTTCCGGGATTTTGTCCAGGTCTGGGATAGTTCCAGCCTCCAGGATTTTGTCCAGGTCTGGGATAGTTCCAGCCTCCAGGATTTTGTCCAGGCCCATGGTTATTCCAGTTTCCAGGATTTTGCCCAGGTCTGGGATAGTTCCAGTTCCCAGGATATTGCCCAAATCCAGGATTATTCCAGCTTCCTGGCCGTTGCTGTCCACCGAAAAGGCCTTCTTCGTAGGATCCACCACCGCTTCCCTCGTACAATTCACCCTGATGGCTCCCGTTACAAATTGTCGCAAGACCCAGAAGAGTTAAACAAATTTCCTGTTGCAAGAATATTTAAATTTAAATAATTATAGCAATTGAAAAAATGTACCTTCTTTTTCACTTACGAGTATATTCATTTTGAAACTGCAAATGATCATATTATTCTATAAAGCCCCCGTATTTATACAAGTGTCATATATGTTAAAAAAAAGTAAAATATGCAAAACTGAGATAACAAAATTCTTGGAAGCCATTGAATTGAAAACATCCGCCACGATTGCCATTTAGATTGCACTTAATTGAGCTTCGGGTCGGAAAATACACTTTGAAAATAAATTTTCCATAATAGATTTAATTTTGTTATATTATAACTAGAAATTTTCTACTAAGGATGAGATACGTGCCTCCAAAGTGGACTTCGGTCTAAAGCTTTTAATAAGCGGTTTTATTAATAATATTATAAAATGTTTTATTTGAAAAACTATAAAAAATGTTTTTGTTAAACAACGAAGCTGCAAAAATTTCTTATAATGGAACACTAAACTTTGGAATTGCTATATACATATATAAATAATGGAAACAGCAAAGCGTCTCAATTTAGGTATTTTATTTAACAGCATCGAAAAGCAGTTTATCCTTATTAGTAACGTCCGCCGTGTCCATGAACTTGCTGGCCATGTCCACCCTGTCCGAATCCTTGCTGGCCATATCCACCCTGTCCGAATCCTTGCTGGCCATGTCCACCCTGTCCGAATCCTTGCTGGCCATGTCCACCCTGACCGAATCCCTGCTGGCCATGTCCACCATGGCCGAATCCTTGCTGGCCATGTCCACCCTGGCCATGTCCTTGGTTGCCATGTCCACCCTGGCCATGTCCTTGGTTGCCGTATCCACCAGCCAACACAACAGCGATCAGGGCGAAGAACACAATCTAAAAACGGATTCAATAAAAATGGGCTAGCCAATATCCTTCACTAAACAAATCAAAGAGAACTTACGAAGAATTTCATTTTGCTTGCTTTGTTAATTGTTTGCGCTTCCGAAAACGTTCTAACTTAGTTGTGTCTGGCGGCAAAGCCTTTATATAGCCACTGATCAATCAAGTGTTTGCTCTGAAAGAAAAACAAAGCAATCAAATCTGTATTTCATAATGTGTTTTTAATGATTATTATTCCCCCCCGAATACTCACTTGCCGTACTTAGATTAATTTTCTGTGATGAGACTGCACAATGCCGACAAGAGTGAAATCTTTTCTGGGGCTAAGACCTATAAACTTGAACTTTACTTTTATTAATTTGTTTTTTTTTTTTCAAATCGGAACTGATTAGACCCAATGTCCCGTTTCTGTCTAATATTATTTTTAAAAGCATAACATTGGACTATGTTGAATTTAGAAAACGTTTTTGCTTGACTAATTTTAAAGACCTCTTTTTGGCTTGTTTCAAAAAGTTTATTCTTTGGCCAGAAGGCAATTATCATTTGAAACACTTCTCAGATTATTCCCTTGATAGAATTTAATTTTTTGACAAGTACTCAAATTATAATATAATCAATAAATTCAAAAATTTCTAAATTAGTTACCGCTATATAATCTCATATTAATCACTTTCAGTACAATTTTAAATTAAACAAATTGATCTAATCTTAAATTTCAAATACATAGCTTATAGTTTGGATAATAATAACATTCCCAAACTATGTAGTTCAGCCTTTAGTTTTCACTTTGGAATTTAATTTACTCATTTTCATATAGTATTTCATTTTTAAGTTAATTTTAATCCTTCTTAATGGCCAGCTTGAGCGCTACTTTACTGGTTGGCCCTGTCAACGTCCTGCAGCCAAGGCAATGGAGGAAAAGTTCGTTGCCAAAGTCTTATGTTTGTTATTTTTTATTTGTTGTGAACCATTTATTAAAAGGTTTCGTGTTAACATCAACTAAAATTTAATAATAAAACTTAATTGAAAACGTTTTTTTTTTGTTTATTTTTAAGATAAATAAAAATAACTTTATAAATACAAACAACTTCATTGTTATTGATTTTTTATTTAGTTTAATTTTTAAATTATTTTTTAAATAAATAACAATAAATTTATAAATAAGAGAACTAAACTTTTATTTATCTTATTTAGTTAAAGAAAATGCGTATGAATTACTTTTAAGATAAATAACAATAAATTTATAAATATAACTTAATTTGTATAGTCTTCTATTTAGTTTAAGAATATGCTTGTGAATTATTTTTACATAAATATAAATATGTATATAACTTTATTTTTTTTGCTTTGTTTGTTTGTAAGTAAATTTTTCTTAATTTTTTTATTAATTAATTAAAATAAAAATTAAGATAAAATAAAGATTAAAATTTTTCAAAATGCTAAAGGGTGGGCAAACGATATTCTCACGGTTTCTTAGGTAAATGGGTGAAATTTTTTGAAGCTACATATTTTCTATTAATTTTTGTATTTTAAAAATAAATAAATAAATGCGAACCCAGCTTTTTTAAGCTGAAAAGTTGAACGAGTCAAAATATTGACAAAGCTAAAATTAGTTTGTAGATAAGAACCTGCAAGTTAAACTCTTGTATTAATTAATTGTTTGGTTTAGCTCTCAGCTATAAAGCTGGGCTTTTACGAACTATAACTTTACAGTATATTTTTAATGCTTAACATTTTTACAGAATTTTTAATTTGGATTGAACTTATATTGTAGACTACTTTTTGGCTTCACTAGTATAATGCTTCTAATAAAAGCTGATCATCAGTAAATTAAGAATGGAAATATATCAAAAAACAATTAATTAAATTGGGAATGTGTGGAACAAATGACAAATAAAATAACAAATAAGTTGACTGACTAAAAGTTGATTTAATATTTTCGCAAAACTGGCAATAAATAATATTATAATAAGCGTAAATATATATTTTATGAGATTGTAAATTTAACAAAGCACGTTTTCAAAGCATGCAAGTGAAACATATTTCGTGTTTCGATTTAAGCGTGGCAGATAGGAACTAGGCCGACCTACTATATTCCGCAATGAGTCAGATTCAAGGGTTGTCCGACTTTGACGAGGTCGTCTAATCAGTTGCAGACACCCCAGACTTGTGGAAATTTTTTATATATATATTTTTTTTTTGGCTGTGCTAACGATTGGGTGTGACCTTTAATAACCCTTCAGCAAATGACGACAGAATGCGATTGCTAGACGGTATAAAAGAGCCCAGCTTCCAAAAGCTGGCATTAGTACCACAAACACCAGCAACATATCAGCACTATGAAATTTGTCGTGAGTATTTAGGAATATTATCCATTTGAGGATCACAGGACTTATTTGATCCTTAAATTTTCCAAAGGTTGTTTTCGTTGCACTCTTTGCCCTGGCTTCGGCGTCTCCTCAATGGGACAGATTCGATCAGCAACAGCAACAGCAGCAACAGCAGGACGGACGATTCGGATTTGGAGGTGGATTCGGTGAACAGCAGCAGCAGCAGCAACAGCAGGAAGGAGGATTCGGCGGTGGATTCGGTGACCTGCAGCAGCAGCAGCAACAGCAGGAAGGAGGATTCGGCGGTGGATTCGGCGGTGGATTCGGTGAACAGCAGCAGCAGCAACAGCAGGAAAATGGTGGTGGTGGATGGTGGTGAACAGCACCAGCAACAACAAGGCGTATTTGGATGGTAAACTCCACCGATAATCTAAACAAACAAATTAGGTCAACGATATTTCAAAATAAAGAAATAGAACGATCAAATTTAAATATGTATTTATTTGTTCTTAATGGTTGAATTTTCAAGTTACATTTGAAACTAATTTCTGAATTAAATCAATTCTTTTCTATCGGAACTTCTATTGATTCTATAAATTGAAACATTTTTCACCGTTTCATACCAATAATACAATACCAACAATACAAATAAATATATACCTATGAGTATATATAATGTTTGAACTGATAAAAAATATAATTTTCACAAAAATTTTGCTGATTTCGCAGTAAAAAGGACCAAACCCAAATATAATCAATATCTGGTCCTCAATAGGAAAGAAAACGAGAATATAAATAGCACTTTTCCGCCAGCCTAGATAAACGCCTCTAGTCTATGGCCTCCTCCTCCTCTGTACCCGCCGTGGCCCTCTCCAACCAGGCTTTCTGATCCCGTAGAGTATCCACTTCGAGTTCACCCACGGTTGAGCTTAAAAGCCACTTGCCCTCCCACTGGGAGACCTTTCGCAGCCTAGTCCATGGTAAGGACATCAGGGACATGACCGTGGAGAGCCCCTGTTGGTGTTTCGGTTTCCCCTCCCTCTCTGATCGCATTTTCTCTGGCAGCTGCAGCTCCTCGGAACACAGCATGGATAGCAGGAGATGTTCGGCGAAGAGTGAATGTTGACGCCTCTGAATGACAGACCTCTCTGCATCCTGGCAGCGGCGTTCCTGCTCTACGACCCATTTCCCCAGGAGATAGCCCTCGGAAAGCTGGCTGCTTGATGGATCCACGCTGGGGCAGAAGTTCTCTTCGTTCTCCTCAGGATCTTGGGGCTCTGGGGGCAGGGCAACGTCATCGATGGCCAGGATGGCAGGACCCTCCCGTGATAATGACTGCTGCTGTGGCTGCTGGCGGCGTCGACGGATGCGCTGTATGCTTCTGGTCAATATCCGGCGCAATGGCGGAGTTTCCGGCTCCAGCTGATTGGCCTGGTCGATGTGGTTGAGTAGCAGGTGGCGCGACAGGTTGCGGATCGCCAGCAGTTCGACGGCCGGCAGACTGGCGCACATCGGACAGGCCACGTAGCCCTCGGAGAGGCGGTGCTGGTCGTACACGTGCTTAATCAGCTGCTTGGCCGTGCACCCAAAGAGGCCGCAGTAGGGGCAGGAGTAGCAGTTGGACAGGTGCACCAGCTCGAGCATATCGCTGCCGAGCTGCAGGACAGGCTCCTGGCCCGGCTCCGGGATAAGCTGCATGGGATGGTCGATGCTGTGCGCCTGCGTCTCGATTCGCTGGTCGTAGCAATCGCCGCATAGGTCATAGTTCGTGCAGCGCATGCACCGGAAGCGCCGTCCGCGGAACTCCACCCTTTGGCAGCCGTCGCAGCAGATGTTCCGGTGCCCCACAGAGACTTCCATCACGGTTCCTCTGGCTGATCCTTCGTTAAATTCGTCAACACCGCATGCGCTTAATTACTGGTCAAAGATCCAGACAAAAAGTTTTGAATTTCTACAACATCGAATCGAAACAAATGACAGAAGTTAAAATTTCCTATTGAAGTTTTTAGGCATTTAAAGTATCATACTTTTTATATGATTTTAAATCTTACATTTTGGGTTACTTTTATATTTAAATATGTTTTAATGTTATGTTTTTTTCTTATATTTTCTGATCAGAGGTAGAAATGTGGCAACAGATTATTTTTTTTCAAGTTGCATTTCAAAAATAAACGAAATATTAAATATGTATTTAAGTAGTTTACTCTTAAAGCTCATAAAGTTATTACAATTTTCTATGCATAATTTTTTAAAACAAAGTAAAATAGTAAATGCAATTTCCCCCTAAATTTGTCCAACGAATATGGTATTCCACCTTTGCACTCTAAAAGCTAAGCAAAATAATAAAAGAAATATATTTATTAATGTAAGGTAAGTGTTTGCTTAATATTTCCTTACAAATTGTATCCAAAAATTTGTTAGATTTTCTTAAGAAAAATATTTAATATTTAAATATATAAAATCATATATTTTTGTGTACCCTTTCTAGTCAGAAATGGGCTAACGTCCGAGCTATTTTAGTCGGTATCCAGCCAGACTGTTTCTTCCTTTGTGGCGCTCTGTTCCACAGCTCGCTAGGCGGCAATTGTAATAGAAGTCTTCCGGCTTCATGCACCTCCATCCTTCCCAGACCCATCCCTGCAGATACCATTGGACGAGAGCTCCTGGTTCTGCCCTGGTGTTGGTAATTATTTTATGGAGTGTGGCGGACGGGACGCAATCTCTTCGCCTGGGTGTGTGCGTGGGCAACTTATGTTTACCAAGTGCGAAAGTGGAAACGTGCTGCAAACATAGAGTCCTGGGCGCAGTACTATGCCACCTAGTCCTTTGGGCTCCAACACAGAAAAAAGAATTTTGATAAGTTTAAGGGAAAGATTAATTTAAGGCACAATATTCCATTATATCAAAAAATCTTGCTAAGATCGTATTTTAGAGAATAATCCCCTTTTTGAAAAACGTAAAACAAATATAATGATAACTGCTCCTATTTGTTTTCAGTGTACCAGCTCCTATGGCAGTTACACTTCACTCCCATTCCCCATCGCATGTTTTACGCTTTATAATAGGATTTGAATACAATGGCATTGTAATGAAATGTGCAGAAAACGATGGTCTGGAGACGGTGTGTGTAGCCAGTGGAGTCCTGCGGTTGCCTTCGGACTCCTAGAAGGTTTTGCGATTGCAATTGCCATCCCGATTCCCCGGCACTGTTCGCTTTTCCGCTGCCAAGTACAAGTCGAGCAGCTGTTCCGCTTTGCCTGTCTGCCCATGTAATTTGAGTTGGTAATTAAAAGTAAAGCAAAAGGCAAACTGTAGCAATGGCCGCACATTAAGTTGCCATTTTACACGTATGTCCGTGCACTCGTCCTTAGCTGCCAACTGCTCCACATAGGTTTTTATTCGAAGGTATAACCCTTAAGGATAGAGTATAGTTTCCCTTTTTAGATTATCTTCAAAGTTGATTAAGTGAAACCAAAATGTTACTTGCAAAATTATAATATGCTTGCGAAATATCTGTTTAACTTTGAAATTTAATCATTCTAATACTGCTTAAAATGTCTAATTTATTGTCTTACATTTGCTTATCAAAGAATTACAAAAAAAAAAGTTTTTTAAAAAACATTTATATTGTAAATACAACTAGCTTTGATACATATTTCTGAGCTAATTTTCTTTTAAACTCGTTTTAAGGACCCCAAATTCTTACATAAAATATTTCTAGCTTGAAGCAGGAACCATCAATCAACGCCTGTCGACCTTTGTTGATTAGTTTATCAATTAAATTTAATTGCAATTTTATTTTCATTAGGCTTTCAAAGCGTGCTAGCGGACCCATTTCAATTGCGCTAATTAATGGCAGGCATGTCTCAGGACTCCTTCTGAAATCTCACAGCCGCAAACGATTGGGTAAATCAAGCCGTGATGAAAATTACAGGCATGGGAGGACGAGGGCTGAATTCCTTTAATTGCGCAGCCCTTCCCTGTCGGAAGCTGTCATTGGATGTGTCGGTCTCAGGCGCCTTTTATTTATGTTAATTCTTTAGCCGTGCCCTGCTCAATTCGTTTTTTTTTCGCGTCGATATGCTCAATTGCTTTTGTAATCAATCAAAGTCAAAAGCGCAAAATGTTGCTTACATATCCCACATTGGAGGGGCGACAGGAAACCAGGTTCGGAATCCGGATGCTCGGATGGCGTTGGCGGAAAGTGCAGCCAACCTCTGGGCGGAAACTGGATTGTCATATGTGTTCGCGGGGCTCTGCTCCTGGGCTCTCGATGCTCGGGGCCCAACGTTCTATGCCCCATGCTCTTTGCTCGTAGTTTGTGTTGGTGTTTGACGTGACACTTGAGCGACACTTGAAGCCCGATAATTGATATTGTGCAGGATGAGGGTGGTCCTGGCCTTAGCCTGCGGATGCGCATGTGGATGGTGTGGGCGCGGCCAAGTGCCGGCTGTGTGGCAGCCACGGATTCTTGTAATTGCCGCTGACACATTTTCGTGGTTTAGTTGCGGGTTAGACACCATTGATAAATCTAATAGAATATAAATCATGGTCCAAATGTTTAAACATTATCTTAATGCATTACCTTTAAATACTTATTTAAAGAAAATAAATGCACGTAACCTGAGAAATCCCCTTTCTTTGAGCAGAGATATCCCTAACAAAGACCAAATATTATGTTGAATTTTTATTTAAATCTTAATGAGCTTGGTCTTCTGAGTTTAATATATATATCTCTTACAATTCTATAATAATATTCAAGTAAATAAAAAAGGAATTATTAAAAAGCACATCCCATACGATGTTATATAAAATATAAATATTTCAGTCATAATTTTGGTAATTTTTTTGGCAATACTTTCCTGACCGTTTAAAGCATTCAGTTAAAAAATATTTGTCTTTAAAAAGTTAATGCATTTGTCAAATTAGCAACCTCCCTGACATCTGCAATTAAAGTTCCTTGAGTCATCGTCCCTGAAGTTTGGTTAGTGTGTCAACTGTCGTCTACTTAGTGCCAACTTCAGGAACTCCGTTAGCCACGTCCCCACGGACTTTAGCAGATAATTGTTAACCCACCAGTCGCACCGCAAATCAAGTGCAGCAATTACAACTGGACTGCAATTCATTTGCGGCATGGATCATTAAAGGGTGTTTGGGGCCGAGAACTTTGGACCGGAGACAAACCGCACGCAAAGTTGCCAACGTGGCCGAAACAGATGTCACCGCCGGAACCAAACCAGTCCAAAACAAACCTCCTCACACCGCACTCCCCACCCGCCACCATCGCACCCACAGCAACACCCTTAACTCTTTCTGGAGCCACCGAAAAAGCGTCAGCTGAAAGTTTTGGGAGTACAAAGAGTTTTCAGGAGAGTGATGGATGAATGAATGGATGGAGTGGATGAACCGAAATGGTAATGGGCTGCAGAATGGTTTCACGCTGCTTTCAGTTCCATTAAGCATTCGATCCAAGCCGGAGATGATTATGGCGACCGGCTGATGGTGATGATGATGATGTTGCGCCAGAGCGCTTTGAACTTGTGACGTGCGTCGCAACTATTTCGCATTTAGAATATTTAATGTACAAAATTCTGTCATTAGTGTCAGAAATTATGGCACATCCAGCGGAATCCTTTTAATGCCAAGCCTCCTCACCTTGCCAGCCTCCACAAAAGTCAATTCGGTTAATAATGTCGGCCCGGCCAACGAGCAGAAAGCAGAGTTGACATCTATTAGACGACTGCGAGACACTTTTTAGCCTACCCGCCAAGCTGCTTCACATTAATATTAATTTATCCCTTTCTACATTACACTAGCCAACATTCACATTATACTGAAAGTAAATGCCTGTCATCCTGAAAGGCGTTTGAATAAATAAAAGAATTATTTTTTAATAATTTTATCTCGTTGAAATGTATTAAAGAAAATGCCATGTGTCTTGTCGGGTAGTGTTGCTTATCAAATTTGATCAATTTCAGTAATTATATACCCCCAACGGGGTCTATGACATTTTAATTAAGCCAAGCCAAGGCCCAAGGACAAAGTAAGCCACAAAAAAAAAGCGAAACAAAAAAGATAAACGCTCCGGTCGAATACCTCTTGAAATTATTATCATCACACCCACGAAAGCAAACAGGACTAAAAAGAGCGAGTAAAGAAAGCAAAAGTTTGGCGACAATCCCGACGCACTTTTATGGTACGGCTTTTGCCTGCGAGTGAAAATGAAGATACGTGAAAGTTCTCCTTCCAGGATAGCACCATGGTGCACAGTGGAAGAGTCATAGAGGTGACACAAGACAGAAAACAATTTTTTAAAAATTCTTACTAAATATTTAACTAAAAAGGAGAATGCATCTACTTGATTTTTTATTAAAAATTTAATTAAAATTTTGAATTATATTCTTTAGAGATTTCTAGGCTGGTTCTAAGCTTAAAATTGAAGTTAAAGCATAAGCATAAAACATTTACATTTTAAAAAAAGGTTAATTTAACACACTTGAGATATTTAAGTTTTTATGAATTATATTTGAATGCCAGCTGTATATTATATATACTTTTAGACATTTATTAAAGATGTATATAATATAATACAATATAATTTATTTTAGATTAAGATAGGAAATACAGAACATTAACTAAAATGGAGGTCTAAAGAAAGTCTTTCATTTTTCCATTTAAAATAATTTTTGGTTTCTCAATTCCTAGTGTGTAACGAATATAGAAATAAATGTAAATAAGTGCAAAAATTCTTGTATATTAAATACATAATTATAACATAAATTTCAAAAAATTTGCAAATTAAAAAATACATGGAAATATTGGCCAAAATAAATCAAGAAGCTTTAGCTTTAACTCGTTTTAAGATAAGAAATATTCTGGTTACATCACCTTTCAGACTTTCAAAGGACCTTAAGGCACACGTGTCTTCAAAACTGTGATTTTTTTTTAACTTCCTGCGGACTGCCATCCCTAGCCAAGATACGGTGGTGAGTGTGTGCGTGCCGTCCTGCTTAAAGTATGATTGCAAGTGTGAAAATATATATGCTAAACGTGCCACCGCCTCCCCCCTGGCCGCTGTGCTTCATGCGTTTTTGTTTTATGACGCGGCGACGTGCTCGGAAAATGAAAAGCACTTGACGCGCCAAAGTGCTGAACTTGGCGGTCCTCCACAGCTCCTCCGTCCGTATGTGAGTCCGTCCGTTGGTTCATCAGATCCCACCAACCCACCCGCCCCGCAGTGGGTACACACATGCTAAATCGTAAAATGCTCCATCCATTCTTTGTTTTTTTTCGTTGAGTCCTTCTTTACTGTTAAAGTTTTGATACCCTGCTGAGAGGATATGCGTAACAAATTAAAAAATTAAATAGTTAATGATAAAAATAATACATTTTTATTAAATTATTTTTATAAACATTATTACAAAATAATGAAAGGCATAATATATAAATTTTAAATATAAAAACACATCACACATTTCAAAATAAGTTTGAGAAGTATTTAATAATTAAGCAAACCTAAACTTACAGAATTATTTATTTAAAACAACTAACTTTAGTTAAGAGTATCTCTGATTTAAATAAAGTAAGAGACTAGACTATTTTTTGACAAAATTCAGATTCCTCGCTTTCCCCAATGCCTTATTTTTTATGCGACGTGCGCTCTCCTGTAAATGGGTTTCCCCTTGGCTTCCCTCACTTCAATTCCATTCTCATTTGCTCAAACAATTTAAGAAATTGTCGTCCTGTCTCGCCTCGGCACCCTGGACCAGATAGAAAAGCCATGACTGTGTAAAGTTTATAGTAAATAAAGTATGATTGTCTATAGTCAATGCTCGTTGTTTTTTGTGGTTTATAAAAATTCAACACTCTATTGGCAGCACGCTCCCTCTTTGGGGTTAATTTCATTTGATTTATATGGGATTGGAAATGGAAATGGGCATTGGGTCTGGCTTGAAGTTGGGTTTAAGCCATGTTCTGTAATCGCTCTTGTTGATGATGTCGCTGTTGATGCTGAAAACTGGATGCTGTTGTGGTCAATAAATTACCAGCTGTGCAGAAAAGCGATTCACGCTTTTGTTCCCTTTCACACATTTGAAGTGCACTTTATGCTCGCTGCATACACAATTCGCAATTAATTAAAACAATTATGTAGGCAACAGCACAACAACAACAGGAACACAAAAAAAAAAAATATATATATAATAACAAAAGGACAACGAGACATCGCACAATTCTGCCACAAGAAACACGAACATTTTCTGCGGTGAAATGTCATGTTGGCCGACAAGCACAGTTCAAGTATTATGCAATTATGTGAATGGAGCCAGAGGCATTCCCAGTGGCAATACATTCATACTTTGCTCCACGAGTCAAACTTAAATCCGAAATGGAGATAATTAGGCAAATAGTAGATATTTTGTCCAGCTGTCTGTGTAAAATATGCCATTGTTCCTGTACCTCATGACTTCCTCGCTAATAGTGATCATGGCCAACAATGGAAATCAATTGATGTCTTTATTGGATGGTAGCTTTTGGGAGAATGGCAATTGGACTGCTGCAAGTCCTGGAAGTAAGCTGAAACAGGATACGAATAAAGATTTGGGCATTCTCCATAAGACTAAAGTTGACAAGGAGGGAACGAGGAGAGTTCATGCTTTGTGGGACTCCATTATCAATGAAAGTCTTGAGTTTTCCAAGCCACAACACTATGGCAATGATAAGCAGAGCCGGAAGGCAGTCATCAAGCAGACCAGATTCGAAAATCCACTAATTAATGGACATAATGTCAAAGGTTTTGACAGACACAAAAAGGCAGCAACGGCGTTTGGGGATTTCAATTGCATTTTGCCAAACGTAAATAGAAGCTGCTATGAAGGAGACGGATCAAGAGCTCAATTAAAAATGATTAAAAAATACCAAAGGAGTGGGGACGAGTATCCACTGAAAGTAAACATTTTCTTAACTCGGCGACCACTATTTGGCAAACTATATTCAGTTTTCGCGACAATGCCTGCTCTGGGAAATGAGAAGTTCGTACTGAATCTCACGGTGGACACAAACAACTATTTCATCGATGAGGTAGTGACAAAGCCTGGGACCAAACCAAACAAGTGGCATTTTACCAAAAATCTTGCAGATTTATTGCGGAAAAGAGGAATAAGACCCAAACGATTGCCCTACACCAGCTGCTATTTCCATCGTGCCAGAGCCTCCTTTTTTAAGTCCAATCATAAGTTCGTCATTGCCAGGATCAGTTCATACGCGGACAGAAGCAAGCTATTGGCAGCCGAGGACCATTGGAACATTACAGTGCATAAGCCACCAAAAGCGGCCTGCATGCCGATATTCTCCTTACGCTTCTGCGAGGATCCCGAATACCCGTTGGCGTATTGGAGCAGGAATCACATCCTTTTTATGGCAGTTGTGACAGGCAACTGCGGTGACATCCGGTATGGCCAAACCCGATGGGACTTTTATGACCTGCGGGAGAAAAGTAAGGGCTGCCACATTACATCGGTAACTATTTTTCGGAAGCGTAATTTTATGACATTATAACTTAATTATATCTTAAGAGATTACACAGCAAATTCAATATACTTTTGAAAACACATACAAATTTTTCAATTCAGATATTCTTCTTATCCCTGCAGTATATAATATTAGTTTATTACGGATCTGCGCACAATCATTTGCTACATATTAGGGATTAAATTAAATTAAATTATTCACAGATCTTCTGAGGCATGTTGGCATAACGAATCACTTCATTCTTAGCCTGCCGCCTTATGGTGAATATAAAACTGGAGTCACATTTGTTTTGCGAGCCTGCGTGAAAATAAATGATGTCCCTACTGTAGCTCGTGTGAGTAGACCGAGCCATGGCAAATGTTTTACCCAACAGTCGATAATCCCCATTCCAGTGCTACATGAGGTACACGCCTCCTAAGATCGATGCCAGAATTGTGGGCAATGAGCGGCGCATGGTGGACGTTCGGAAAAAAATTATACTCGACGGCAGCCAGACCATAGACCTAGCTAAGCCGACCGCTGACACTAGGAAATTTCTCTGGAGTTGCAGGAGCAAGGATGATCCCAAGAACAGATATTGCCGTTCACGAATGTCAGGCAGTAAGTAAGTTTTTACTGTGGTAGGGTTATGGGTACGAACTTTGAACTTTCCCCGAATCATATTCCGGCCAAGCCTTGAACTTATTTTTGGATTATTCATTTCATTTTATAAAATACATATATATAAAAACGACAACGCCTTAAGAATGGGAACTAAGAATAATTTGCCATTCTTTTTACAAATGTCATAATGAAATTTAGACCCAGCTTAAACCATTAATATATTTAGTTAGGTTTAATTAATAATTAATTATGTTATATCAAATATTATTAGCTAGCTGGACAGGGATAGTTCGAAGCTTAAGAATTGTACTATATTTAAATGTTGATATATTTTACCCAAAGAACCCGTCATACGACTGCCAAAGAATGCCCTCAAAAAAGGGTCGGAGTACAACTTCACCCTGACCGTGTCCTCGCGAGAAAACCCAGGCTTCACCCAGACCGCCTGGCAGCAGCTGATGGGCATCTCCAAAAACACAATCGTGCCTGACATTCGGTGCGTGCTGAACTGCGCCTACGGAGTGTACGACCCCGATGAGAGCGTCCAGCTAAAGGCCGAGTGTCAGGACTGCAGCCAGCCGATAGTTAGCTATGAGTGGTGGGTGGGAACGCCTGAAGGGGGATCGGGAGATACCATGGTCTTGCGGACGAATTTTGTCATCTTAAATTATAGCTACCGCACCCTTTCCATTCGACTAAGGGTGAAGCTAAGGGGCAAGCTGTCGGCGGAAGCCTTCTACACATTGCGCAAGAACGAGGGTCCCAATGGAAGCTGTACAGTCTCTCCGTCCTCCGGCATGGAGGTAGTCACCCTGTTCGATATCAATTGCAGGGGCTTCAAGACGCGATTTGGACCCCTCTATTATCGTTATGTCCATCCGTCATCAGGCATCATCGGGCAAAATCTATACGCACGGTATACGGAGTATCTGTTGGAGACCAAGGAGATCGGAATCTTTATTTGCGATGCCACTGATATCTGCGCTTACCAGACCGTCAATGTGGACGTGAAGCCGTTTGAGTTCAAGAATCCCAAGGCGGGGCCCGAACAGCGCATTAAAATGGTTCTTCGCAATGTGAAGGATTTAATAAAGCGCGGCTTCTGGAACAATGCATTCAGTCGATCTTTAGCGTCCACCAAGCATGCAAAATCTTGGAAACATGGCAATATAATATTTAATAACCTGGCGAAGCAAGAGGCCTTCTCAGGTCCCCAGCTGGAAATGCTCGCCGGGTTGGGTACCCAATTTGTTAACTTCATGGCACCAATCCATTTTCAAGAAGTGCACGTCCTGTCGCGGATCTTTAATCAAATGATCGGCATCTTTAGTGTTATTGTGCATCATCGAGAGCAGCTTCACCCGGATGCCTATTACTCGCTTACGGCCATGCACATATATTACATGTACACATTGGGGACCCGCTCTGAATTGCATGCGATGGCCATGTGTTCGACCTACAATGCCGAGTGCCTCAATATAGAGAGAATTCGCCTAGAGCACCGTAATATGACATTTGACCCCGATATTCTAGTTAAAATTAACCGTTGGATGATTGCCACATGGTACCTTTATAGGTGTATACATTTCCTAGGCATGTTGTCTAGCCTGCAAAAGAATCCCTATACCGAAGCCTTTTCAGCGCGAATGGGTGGCATTTCGTACCAGATGAATACGACACAGGTTAATGACCCGATCGAGGCCCTTACCGTGCTAACCATAGACAATCAACATGAACTGGAGCTATCTGCCAAGCTTCTAGATGAGCTTCGTAGGAAATTGAACAATCCAGACATTCTGTTCCAAATCATCTCACAGCATAGCTACCACCATATGTATTGGTGGTATCCCTACCCCCTGCCCGCAATGAGCTCCATACTAATAGTCCACGCCTTCGGTCGAAAAGGGTCGGCAATGAATATGATCGGCAAAGGGTCCCGTTTAAAAAACCCTTTGGTGTACACAACGGACATTAGCAGCGAAGAATTCAACGAGTTGTCGTTGAGTGGCAGCATTGTCCAGCAATCGGAGATACATTACTATAGCCTGATACTGGACAATAGGGCTATATTGTTGGTGCGGATTGTGAACTGCTCTGAGCCGATTTATGTCAATATCCGATTAGGCAGGCGGCCAACGTCCCGGGAACTTGTGCAGGACCCTTGTCTGGTAACACCCGAAATGAAAGGCAAAAGGATCTGGGTGGTCAACGGCTGTAAGCGCAGCCTGGCGTTTGTAAGCATTTTTAGGCCAAGCTTTTATGCAAAAGTGCATATGCATATGGATGCCAACCGAGCCAATCCGGCAAATGGGGCAACATTCTCACCTGTGAACTACACAATACTGCTGACAATTCTTCAATGCTGTCATTTTAAGAACCGTTCCATTGGGTCCGGTTGGTCCAAAGAATACTGCGACACCCAGGAAATTAACGGCACTACGATACGCTGCTCCTGCTACATTCTGGGCGTCCTGGCCACCCGTGTTTTCCCCATTTTAGCGAAACAGCACGTCCACATAAAAACTCCTCTTTTCCTATCAACTGAAATAATACTATTCGCTCTTCTAATTCTATTACTTGTATTTCTATTGATCGTCGGCGTTTTAATCCAAAGATTTGGTACCAAGTTCAAAAAGCTGATGAACTATGTGCCGTGCGGTAAGGGGAAATTAAGAATGGATCCGATGTATGATAATAAGGAAGAATTACTTATCGTGATTTTGACCGGGGGCTATGAGTTTGCGGGCACCACTTCGAATATAAACATCTACTTGAAGTCGCCAAATAAGTCGCAGCACACATTTCTGATAAACCAGGATCCTGGACAGCCGATACTGACAAGGAACTCCACCAATATGATGCAGGTACCGAGGGGCGACATTACTATACCAACCCGTCTGGCGTTGGAGATCGTGCGAAACGGACGATATCCTTCGTGGTATTGCCGCACCGTAACCGTTGTCGATACGAAGCTGAACAACCATCAGCTATTTGTGGTCGAGAGATGGATCACACAGGGCCACACCCGATATATGCGCTCCAAGTATTTCCACAGGGACGGTCAAGAGCACAATCCGCGCTATACATGGTATCAGCGGTTCCGGACTAGGTTTGCGCAGTTGTACATCAGCTGGTTCTGTGTGAATGCAATCACGGGACCCTGGCAGACCAGCATGGGGGCCTGGACGATGAATCGAATTGAACGCACCGCCGTGCTGATAAGCAAAGTGGCCTTGACTATCACTCTGGTGAGTTTATTTTACGGAAAGAGCACTGTGGAATCAGTTGATGAGGAGAGAACAAAATACGGTTCAGTTCACGTCCATTGGAATCTATTGCTTGGGCTTTCATTTTTTTCATTTGTGTTTATTTGTATTGCACATCTGTTCTTTGAAATCTTCGTTTATCGATGGCTTTTGTCGCGTATTTAGTTAACCTTATAAAATAAATTTATTTTAACCAATGTGTATGAATATTTCTTTATTTTTGTGGCAATGATGAAGCTGAGTCCCTTGAATTCTCAAAATTTTAAGAGTTAGGCGTTCCTTCTGGTGAGTGCATCCGACCGGGCCCCGGCTAATGGATTTCTCCACGCCTAATTACCATTATTTAGCCAAAAGGGCCACAAAAACACAGGCACCAACGCAAAAAGGTGAAATTGCATTAAAAATTATCGCCTCCTTTTTTTTAGAAACTATGCTTATGGTATTTTATTTCTCTTTTTTTTTGTAGCGAGTGTGTATGCAAATGGAATTTCATAGTCACCATTAACACCTTTTTGCACTGTCTCCCCTTTACACCTGTTTCTTGTGGTGCCCGTTGTTTTTTTTTCCTCCGCATATTTTATGTGACGCTGGGTGAAATTTAAAAAATAAAAATGCATTTAATTAAATGCCACACGAATGCTGCGAAAAACGTATTCAACGTGCTATATTTTATGCCAGAAGTCGCATTTTTTTCGTGCCCTTTCTGTTCCCGTTTCTCATGGTCGTGTGGAGACGGTCGGAAAATTTCAGTTTCATAACATAAAACTGGCTATTTGAATACAGATATGGACTCTTTTGGTTCCATTTGATAAGCATTTGGCACAGAAGAGCCCAAACCATGTTTTTTTTTGTCTTTGTATTGGGTAAACTTAAAAAAAAAAAATAAAAAATAATATATAATATCACACGAAAGGGAGCATTTTACAATTTGATTAAGAATCAAATTAAATTTTTGTCAAATGTATCAAAACGAACAGGAATTATAAAAATCATTTAGGTTAAAAAGAAATTGACTATGCTGTTAACAATTTTCTTCAGAAGTTAAAATGTATAGAAATCATTTTCAAAGTAATTGAATTAATGCATAAATGTGCCATAATTTTTAACTAGTCCGTTTTTAGGAACCTTAAATTATATATATTTAAAATGAAGCGCAAAATTTAAAACTGTATTCACAAAGTATGTTAGACTCTCCACATTTAGGCAGAAGTTAAGCTGTTGGAGGAACATTTTTTTGAGTTTGTCTCTTGAGGCAACAACTTAATACCCTGACCTTAACTGACCCAAGGCCGGAAAGCCAACACGAGCAGCACATAATAAGTTATCATTTTTCCATTCCATTTTTAAATTTTATGCCCATGTCGCTGTTGTCTAATCATTTTCGAACGAAAATCTGGAACAATGCCCGTTTTGCACCGAGTGGAGCTAACAAGCCTTACATACGAAGAATTAATCAACATCTCATTACGAGATTGCTCAAATTAGACAACAACAAAACTTCCAAATAATAAACAAATCTAAATAATAAAATAAGATAATATATAGTGCAAAAATCATAAATTTATTACAAGCATTAATAGAACACATTAGAGTTTACGTTTAACAATGCAAATTTAAAAAGAGTTTTTCAAGTAAAAGAGTTTTCAAGCATCTAAATATGATCATTGCTAGAGTATTATTGGAGGAATATCGTAATTGAAGCGGTTGGTAGGACAGAGTTTCCCCTGGATCCATCGAAATCGGCTTCACTTTTTTAAAGTTCTTTTTTGTCCTGTTTCTCTGCTTCCATATAAATCTTGTTTTCCTTCTCAATTAATTACAGTCCTTGATCACCGAGGTACTTCGTCATGTTGTGGTAAAAAGTGGCATTAAACAAGTTGTCATAGAGGGCCAGCCGGTTCAATTTTTTTAGCCCGTCGCAAACTGACAAATAGTCAAAGCTGCTCAGCTGGTTCCCCACCAGGAAAAGACTTTGGAGATTATGGGCCTTGGCAAGGGATTCTATCTGTACATCCTCCAGTAAATTATAAGAAAGGTCCAGGATGGTAAGATTGGGTCCAAAAAAGGGAAAGCTTCGTGGAATTTTCTTTAGTTTATTATGGGCCATATGAAGGAACCGGAGATTCGGAAAATGGACCTCTTCCCCCTTAGGGGTATCCAAATGAAATAAGGAAAAGTCTAGGAAAAAGTCGTTCAATAAATTGTGGGAGAGGTCCAAGGTGGTTAGATTGGGTCCGAAAAGAGGTAGCCTCCTTGGAATATAATCTATTTTACTTCCAGCCAGGTTGAGGGAACGTAGATTGGGAAACTTGCACTCTTTTCCATTTTCATCCAGTTCGAAGTAAGAATAATAAGAAGATTTTGAGGAATGCGACAGATCCAGCCACTCAAGGGATGGCATGTCACAAAGGACTTGTACAAATGACCGGAAGAAAAAGGTTCCACTAAGATCCGCTCGAGTTACTTTACTGTTTTCATGATGTATTTTAGAAATGCTTCCAGTGAACTGTAAGTTTTGCACTCCGCTGTTCTTCAGGTACAAGTTGTGTACTAGTGGTTTGGACAATCTTAAGTCCCTTAATTCTTCACAATCATTGAGCTCGAGGTAGATTATATTATTAAAAAAAAAATGAATATCAACAATTTTCAATGGGTTTTTTGTAAGAAAAATCTCTATCAAATTCAAATTTTGCATGAAAATATCCTTTGGCTGAATAGAGATGTTATTGTTATCCAGGTACAGAGTCCTAAGACTTTCCAGCGGATTAAAGACTCCTTCTGGAAGGACCGTGATCAAGTTGTTCGACAAATCTAACGCATCTAAGCGGGAGAGCTTGTGGAAGGTTTCGTTGGACAATATTTCTATGGAGTTACCAGTCATTTCCAAGTATTCCAAACTGATTAAATTTTCAAACTGATGTTTTATCAATTCCGAAATGGTGCAGTTGGTGATCTTTATCTTCTTTAAAGCAGGAAGTGGGGGAAAAACATCCATTTTGAAGTCACTGCTGCAGTTGTACACGATTAATTCTTTGAGATTGGGTGTAGCTTTAACCACCTCCAAATTGGAGCCGTTTCGCAAGAGAAGTGTATAAAGATTTGGAGCCGATTTATTGGAAAATCTTGGGGAGGAATGAAGCACACATGAGTCGAAGGGACAAATTTCCTCAAGATCTTGGTTTCCAAGAGCAGCGACAGCCATTACAAGCAGCACATATAGGATAATCATATTTAATTTAACTTTTAGTTAATATATAAGAAATAAAATGCGAAATTAATTGACTTGAAAGTTCTAATCGGAACAGTTTACTCTTTCCGAATGAAAAAATAAAACCGAGGATTGATCCGATCTGAATGAGTACGAGGAGCCAACTAAAATTAGAGGGGAAACTTAATAGCTTCGGAACCCGAGATTGTTTGACGAAATAAACTACAATAAGAAGAATAAATGAAGCAGACTTTAGCAAGCAAAAGTTTATATAATATATACTATATAATATAATTTTTATGAACCTTATGGAACATTTCTGTATTTCAGAAATGAATAAAAATTGTCATGATTCTCAGTATATTTGGATTAATTATGAAATTGACAAGAATTAATATACTTTATGGGGTCGCTAGTATCAAACTTCTGGCTAAAGTTAACATATAATACCCTGCAAAGGTACAAACATCAATAGCGAAGAATGCTTGTAAGGTATTGCCCAATGCTCTTAACTATTTTGTTAAATTATCAAAATGAAATTTAAATATAAACAGCCAAATTTTAATTAATTTTTAAAAAGGAAATGCACAACCTAACACTCTATATACAAAGTTTGGAAGACTATTCATAATTAGGCAGAAAATAAGGAAAATATTAGAGGAACAATTGTTATATAAATCCATCGTCAAGAGAGTTTGTCTACGAAGACAAGATGTTGTTAGCCTGACATTGACTCCCAAGACGATTGAGCCAACACGAGCAGCACATAATAAGTAATCATGTTCCATTTATGAATTTTACCATACATATGTATGTCTAAATCGCTGTTGTCTAATCTATTTATTACTAGATTGAGTGGCTTGTTGCGTAGTTCATCGTAAAACCTAATCGGCATCTCATTACGGATTGCTGAAATAATTAACAACAATAATTTGGGGGCTCTTTGGTGTAGAAGTTCCAAAGTATTTTTTATTATTCAAGAATTTCAGACTCATTTCCTCAAAAATTAAGAACTTTTGAAATAAATAAATAGTAAATAGTAAAGTACTGTAAAACATTGATTTATTATAAGTTTTAATAGAAAACATTATATTTTATTACATATTACAATATATATTTAGAAAAGTATATAATGTAGACAAATTTATAAAATTAAAAAGGAATTCTTTGATTGTTCATTAGAATATTAAAGACATGAAATATGATACATTAAGAATTTTCAAAAACAATTATTCAAGTTTAAGAGTATCGCAATCTAAGTGTCTTGTTTGTCCGGAGTTAAGCATTGGTCTTCTTCTGGTTCTCAGCTTCAATAAATATCCTGTGTTCCTTCTCAATTAATTGCAGTCCTTGATCACCGAGGTACTTCGTCATGTTGTGGTAAAAAGTGGCATTAAACATGTTGTCATAGAGGGCCAATCGTTTCAAGTTTTTCAGCCCATCACAAAGAGACAGATAGTCAAAGCTGGTCAGCTGGTTTCCCTCCAGAAAAAGGCTTTGAA